>JAFEMH010006916.1:0-108627 GCA_022495995.1 Adenophora triphylla var. japonica | reverse complement strand
AAATTTTCTCATTTTTTGTTAAAAGAAAATCAACGGGAAACGGAGTAGCCACGCCATTTTAATTTTTGAGGGGCCAAAACTTTGGAAAAAGCCCCGGAGATCAGAGATTTAGGATTCGGAGGAGTCATGTTACAGCGTCGGGAAGGACGTTAGTGTGCACTCACGCGCCTACGTAAATCCAGTCTTCCAAGCTGAAAATCATTTGTGTGTGTGTGTGTGTGTGTGTTTGGCCAAAATAAGTTGAAACTCAGAAAAGTAAAAATTGGGATATCTTTTTAAGACTTTAAAAATGATCCCATGATTTTTTGGAAGATTTTTGGATTGAGATTTGGTACTCAAAAGACCTTTTTTGAAGTTGAGAGCCATTTCTGCCAGAATGAAAAAGGCAGTGGACCTTTGATTTTTAGAAATGGATTCAAGGGGTCTTAAAACTTCATAATCTGGATAAACTCAGAGAATGAAAGTTGTTCTAGACACCTTAAATAAGGTTTGTGCGAAGGAATTTTTCCATTTTGGAGAAGATTTGAGGGGTCAAGACCTTTCTTGGGAAACCTCAGCATATATGAGATCTGGATTCCCAGAAGCTGATGAACTAGCCTCTGAAAGAAAATTTGAAAAGAGTGAGTTACTCTTACCCAAAAAAATAAGAAGTAAAAATATGTCTGGAAAGATCTGAATGTTGGCTACAAAAAGTGATTTTGTGAGTCAACACCAAATTTCAAGTTCATCTGTTGTCCAAAAATTCAGACCATGGACTGAGGTCTGAGAAAATTGCTACTGGACAGGCAACTTCTCAAAGAAAAGAAAAATATGATTTTAAAAGGGTTTTGCATCCATGCTTGTCCCCATTTCCCTTAGGTTTTGGTTAGTGATCACTAGACATTTTAGTGGTGAATCCAACTATACCAAACCATCCTTGGGGTACATTAGGACTAAGACCATTTCGGCATTTGCTTGGAAGGGAATTTTATCCTTTGAAATCAAGATTTTATGCTTGAAAATGGTTTTTAGGGTTTTGAAAATGAGTTTTCTTTGCAAGAAGAAGTAAGAAAACTTGAAAAATAATTTTGATCTTTGTAAAGAAGATCATCCATGGAAGATGGTCTTTCCATGGTGATCTTCTTTAGATCTAAGAGCAAGAAGATGAAAGAAGAGCTACATTTTGTAGTTTGAAGATGCATGCATTTTCGATGAAGATTTAGAGTTAGGAAGCAGGAGGGTTTACCAATCTTCACTTGTGTTCTTGAGTGTTTGGCTTGAGTGTATGAGTGTTTGGGGCTTTAATATGAGAGTGAGTGGATGAGTACGGTGAGTTGGAAAAGATTGGAGAGAAAATGAGTGACAATTCAAGTGGAATTCTCCATTGTTTTCTCTCTATATTTCGCCAGAGGTTCGGTGCAAAATGTGTTTTTCCCTCTCCTTATTTTTGTGTACTTGGAGGTGCTTTCAATTTATAGCCCTCTACGAAAATTACAAAGTATGTCATCTGGCGTGATGGGGGTTGCTTGGCGTGCACCTCGGTTCATTAAATGCGAATAGCTTTGGACAAGAAAGAATATTTCTTTTCAAAATTCAAATTAACAACAGCTTTTGTGTTTGTAAGTCAAGGCCATTGCCATTTTTGGTTTTTCTTCTTTTGTTTTTGCTTTTTGAGATTCTTTTTAAGGTTTGAACCTAAATACAGAATAACAATGCCCATTTTACCTCATACAATTTGTTAGAAAAGTTAGGATTGTTAGTAGAATTGTTAGAAATGTTATAACTTTCGTTAATTTTCTAAACGAAAATTCTAACAAGCTCAAATTGGAGCACCTTTACACAAGTGTGGATTATTTATGGTCTCGAGTGAGGAGCTACTAGAAGCCTTGCCAGCTCTCCAATTGTTCCTCGAGTGAGCACCGCATGTGTAGCGCTTTTTGTTGAGCCTCGTGGGCTTGTGCACGGGCTATAAGGGACACTGTGCTTCTAGAGTATCACCGGTAGACACGCGGCCCCGCTGCGTACGGCGTCCCTCCTCGCTACGACAGGGGGCCCTCGCGAGATGAAAAGCACGGGCGGGTACAGGGGTACGCTGTCGCATCATCCAAGGGGGCAATAAATGCAAAAGGTATTTAATTTTTCGAATTTTCAAACGCGTGAGACTCGGTTCAGGGTCCGAGGTTTGGATTTAGTGGGCTAATTTAGATGCGGGTTAAGACCTGGGTTAACCCGTATAGGTAGGCCTTATAAATACTAAACTCCTTAAACCCCGAAACACTTTTACCGTTTCCAAACATTCAAAGAGCCTTAGAGTAGAAATTTCAGTCGCGAACTACTACATCAGCTTTTCCGAATCCATCCTCTCCCGATCTTTTCTCTCTCGTAAGTACTTGGGTGTTTTTCTTCTTGTGCATCTTCCTCTATTTTTCTTTTTTCCGGGTTTTGAGCAATGACCACTGCAGAATTTGGGACCCCGCCATCCCATAGAGTTAGGGAGATGTGGAGCACTCAGATTTGCTTCACTTGGTTTGTAGAAGCTTCAGGACGGGGGGGATATGTTTAGGAAGGTAGGTGGCATGGGTAAAGGCTTAGGTTATCCCTCGGAGTGCTTCAACATACTTCGTAGAAAAATCCCAATGGGGGGCCTTTTTTGGTCCCACCCCGATTGGACAAGGGAGGCCAAGGATAAAAGTGGTAAAAAGGAACGGTGGATGTTTCTGGGTGTTTGGGAATAGCGTAGAGTGCCGAGAAATTTTGTAAGCTGGGGGTTTTCAAGTGTGGAGTTTCCATGAGAGAGGCTTCCGGATTCAACCGCCTGATTGAATTAGTGAGGAGAGCGCATTCATGCGTCCACGAAGTAGTTTCAGGATCGGGACGAAAGTGTGAATCATTGGATCTGATCCTGACTAATCAAACAAGTTGATCGGCACCAGCTACGAGGACCCTGGAGCACCTTTTAGATGTTCGCCCGCTTCTGAGTACCATGCTTTCCCCTGCCATGCCCGCTGGCTACCCTGGAGGAGGGGACAATTGTAGCTGAGCTTGAAAAGAGGAACTTGACCCCCTCAATTTCGACAGGTGACTGAGCCTGGTGAGGTTGAATCGGAGGCGGTCTCCCGCCCAAGTGGTGACCCCACCTAGGTCTCTTTCGGCTCCTCGAGCCTCTGGAGGCACCGAAGCAGGATGCACCGCGAGGAGGGATAGGAGAGGTCGCGGGGACCCCTAAGAAGGCCAGCTGGAGACACTACTCAATAAACATTTGTTGGATGCCTTCGAGAGCGCTCTGACTCCGAGGAGGAGGGAGGGAGGAGGTTGGTCATGGCCCTGCCCGGAACAAAGGCAGGCAGCAGCCAGCCTAGGGGTGTGAATCCCGAGGTCGTGGCCTGGTAGGCAAGAAGGCCAAGGAGGTGGCCACATTATTGACTCGGGAGGAGGAGATTTATGAGGTTTATAATGCCGTCAGGACCGGGGTAAATGCTTACCGTGTCCAGCACCCTGGGGCATGTTCATTTTGAAGGACAAGGACAAGTTGCGGCCAGAGACCATAGGATGTCCGCGGGGACAACCGAGCTCGCGTGTTTTTATGGGGCCCAGCTTTGCCAGAATGGATTCGAGGCTGCCTTGACCCTTTCTTTACTTAATTTCCTGGAGTTCAATGCCTGCTCGCTACGCACCTGACATCCCTAATGCCATCCGGACCCATTGTCTCCTTCGCGTAGCCGTATGCCGAGCATTCCCGGGTTGCATGAACCTACCCTTGCTGGGCTCTATGCCTACTATCGTAACCCGTATTAGCCGTGGTATCCCGAGCTTGAAGGCTAGGAACTACTCTACCAGGACTTTCTCTCCTCCTCAAACAAATTTGACCAATGGAATCAGAAGGATATTTTGGTTATCGAGTCAAGATTTGATGGCCCTTTTCCAAACCTTCAAACCCCGTCCCGATGAAGGTGGCCGCTGCGCTTATCCACCCGTCCTCGCCCGATCTTATGCGCACCGCCATGTAGAGGCATCTCGGCCCTTTATTTGGATAATGGGAGGAGCCCGTATATGACGCGGGCGCTATAGTGGAAGATGAGCCCCTATTGATCTACTCGGGGTGGCTCGCATGAGGGCGCCCCACATGCCCTCAGAGTAGAAATAGAGCCTTTGCCCCGCGACTCGATTGGCGGGTGCACGAACATTACCGCTTGAGGCCGATTGCAAGCACCCGTATGCCGGGCGCCGAGTGCGATCCTCCCGAACTAATCGGTCTACGATTCCTTTATAAAACCGTTGCCAATTTACTTTGCCTTTGATTTTTTGAACTCAAGCTTCGCTAACCATTTTTCTTTCCTTCCGAGTAGATCCGAAGAGTATAACTTCGATGGCCCTCTAAGTGCCGCCACCGAAGGCCAAGAAACTGTAGTGGCCAACAAGGAAGCCGCCTAAGAGGCGTAATGAGATGGGAGGGGTCCCCACAAAAGATAAGGCGTGCTCGTAGCGAGCAGAGGACTCGGGAGCCTCTATCTCGCTCCCAAAACTATTCTAACCACCGAATCTCGCTCCACTCTCCCGGGGGTCCTCCTCCACCTAATGCTCTCGGCATCATCTCCCTGGCCAGGTCTTATTGCCTCCGGGCATAACCGGGAGTACCCAAGAAAAGGACCGACAGAGGCGGATCTTACGCATAGGGAGAGGTCCTCCAAGACCAGTGGTGGATACTTCTTCTCGTAGCCCCCCGCCGCCGCCACCGCTTCTACCATCAAGCTCCTCCACCGCGGGGACAATATGCTCGGTAGCTACCCGATCTCCTCCCCTGCCACCCGCGAGGAGACTCCGGGAGAAGAGGAAACAGGTGGGATCTCGTGCCCGCCATCAAGGGGTGGACTGTATGCCCGCTCTTCCCACAACTCGATGTTGACGGGCTTATCAATAGGCTCTTCGCCCGGACTCTATCATGCCGTGGCGAGAAGGAGGAGAACCCGTCGCCTTGATGGGAGACATTGGGATTGCCCTCACCGAGGTTCGACTCTTCGTCTGTCCCTTTCGACACTTTTAGCCTTCCTTGCTCTAACTATCCTCCTCACAGGTGGGCAATAAGGCTATGCGGCTCCGGGAGACCTCGCGATAGCTCGTCCGGCTGAGCTTGCTAATAACACCAAGGACATGGCGGGTAAACTCCGCGAGCCGGAGCCGGCCCAGAGAAGGTGGGGACTTCCGAGCTCCCTCCCTGGATGCCAAGGAGAAAGAGTTCGCCACCAAGGAGTCCGATTCGGCGGCTTCCAGGATCGGGGTGACCGAGCCGAGAAGAGCCTTGAAAAGGCAAAGGGTCACGGATGAGCTCAAGGGCCACAAACTCCACTGAGCAAAGAAATGCCGAGCTCATGGTCAAGCTGCATGCCACCCAAAAGCAAGTCCAGATCCTGGAGGCCAAGGCGGATGATCTCTCCGAGAAGTTGCCGCTTCGACGCAGCTTGGCTTCGAGAAGGAGAGGATGCCGGCCGAAGCTCGCAAGGAGGCCATCGAGGAGTATAAGAACTCCGAGGAGTTCAACGCGGAGTGCCCGGCCCAAGATGAGGCCTGTCCGACACGTATCCGAAACTTCGCGGCCACGGTATGTTCTCAGGTGCTAGCTTGGCCGTGACGGCTCATCAGTTGCTACCGACGCGGAGCGCGTACTCCGGCATGCGCTAGTTCCTCTCGTCCGAGGGATCGAGGTCAAGCGGTCTGGACCTCTCCGCCGCGCCTCTTCGCACTCCCGCGCGTAAGGACGCCTTGGCCCGATCGCCCACCGATGAGCCGCGATTCGGGAGAACCCTTTATCATCGGGGATGCCCCGGCTCGTTCTTCCAGTAGGGCCAGCCATAGGAGATCTGCTTTCCCTGCCGGCAGCCTCGTCACCTGCGCCGAGCAACAAACCGCTCCTATTACCGAGGTGCCTCACGGGGACCAGCTCGCCTTCCCAACTCCGCCTCGAAGCGGGCATACTGAGGTGGTGCGCCACCGAGGAGCCCAAGGAGAATGCTCCACTAGTATATGGTTTTTGCTTTTCTTTTGTAATAGTTTAGGACTTTGTAAATATTTCCTCAACATTAATAGAAGAATTTTTCTCCACTTCGCTCCTTTACTATTTATCTTAATTGCTTGTCTCGTAGGCTATTTTTGAGTAGTTTGGCAATTTTCGAGCACCTCAAGATTTGCATTCTTGCCTATTACTTTTTCCAAATGCTTTTTGACTTGCAATGTATTTTATACTTCCTTCTTCATGCGGCAGCCTTAAGTAGGCCCTTTGCCCACATTTTTTGAGTTTTCCTAACTCTTTATTCAAAACCCTTAGGTTTTTCGTGAGAATCACTTTATTCTTTCTATGATCGCGTTTGTTTAGCCTTGTGGCAAACTTTGAGGCCTTATCCTCGTTTGTCTGTTTGGCTTTGTTAAACTAGTTTGATCACTCTCATCCATTTACACTTATTCCCGCGAGCCGCGGTGTAAGTCAAAAGTAGCCAAGGCAAGCATACTTTTATAGGGCATGGTAAGGTGGCCGTGAGGCTATTGTCCGCGCAATGTAAAGGTAGGAGCATATTTTAGCATAGAGGCCCTTTAACCCCGGCATCCGTATCCCCTTATTGGGAGGTTCTCACTTATTCGACCCTTTATTCAAAACTCCCTGTAGGTTTTCGTGAGGGTCTCGTGGCGATCCGTGAACGGGCTTATATGTAGGCCTTTGTCACATACAGCATGCGAGTAACGGCCCTAACGAGGTCCTTTTTCGCGCAATTAGCGGGTCCTGACTTCGTGTCATTGTCCCCACTAGAATCCGTAGGCACGGGCATCATGGCCTTTGTACCTCACGTTTATCTATATCCACTTATTTTTGGTGGTGTCACGCTGGCGGAGAGAGTATCCTCCCCGCGATCATAGTACGGATCGTAATGGATCTTTGTACATATATAGGCATGCGGATCCTTAGATCTTTGCGCATCGTTAGCAGGAGCTCATATGTTGGCTTCTTGAACCCACCGGCATCCGCTGCGGGCATCCACCCTAGCTTTTGAGGCCGGTGGGAATTGATTTTTGCATCAAAATATGATGATAACTTCTTACTTATATATATATAGGTCTATACTCCTTCCAAAAATTACAAAGATCTCAAAAGAAGTACTTTCAAGGTGATCGCTATTCCATGTATGCTTAAGCTCTTCTCCCTCTTTGGTCGCACATGTAGGTGCCCTCGACTATCCTTGTGACCTCATATGGACCTTCCCATTTCGGGGACACTTGTTGAAACCAGTTGGGCCCCTCGACCTCTACGCTTTCCGAGTACCCAGCCCAACCGAAAACTCCTCCTATTTACCCTCTTGTCATGGTGCTTCTTCGCCTTCGCTTTGTGTAGTTCACCATTTTTTCGTATGCCCGTATTCTCTTTCTTCGAGATCGTCCAGTGTCACACCTTCTGTTTGCCTTGTTTTGAGACTCGCCGAAGTATGTGACTGCACGAGGGTAGGGCTACCTCAACCGGAGCCATTGCTTCCGACCCATACGTGAGCGAGAAAGGAGTTTCTCTGTAGAATTTCTAATTGTGGTGCGGACAATCCATAATGCGATTCGTAGCTTCGTCTAACCATCGTCCTTCTCGTCCTCTTTCCAAATTTTTCTTTAAGGCGATCAGGACTAGCTTGTTTGCCGCCTCGCCTTGACCATTTCGAGGATAGGCAATCATGGACTTACGGTGTGCACTCTTCATTCTCACACATTCAGCAGTTGAATTTTGCGGAGAATTTGGGTGCCATTATCTCGAAATTATTGCTCTGGGAACCCCAAATCGACAATAGATGTGGTCGTGGACAAACTGATAGTGTTATCTCGTAAATAGTGGCTAAGCTCACTTTGCTTCCGTCCACTTGGTAAAATAATCCACGGCCACCACGGCGTACTTAATGCTTCCTCTAGAAGCTTGGAAATGGTCCAATAAGATCTATCCCCCACGTATCAAACGGCCACGATGGTACAACCAAAGTCTCGCTCGTTGATGGTAGTCTAGGGATGTCCGCAAATCTCTCGGCACTTATCACATTTTCTAACATACTCCTGTGCGTCCCTTCATCGTAGGCCAAAAGAAACCACGGAATTTGATCTTGTTCGAGAGGGTGCGAGCACCGGGGTGCCCGCCCAAACTCCCTCAAATGGACCTCATGCAGAGTAAGTTAGTGACCGTATGTGAGTTTTGACGCATCGAGCAGGTTTGGTGAATGATCGTCGAAAAAGTACTCCATCGAGGACGAGGTATTTCGCGGACACCTTTCCAGTAAGCTCTAGCCTTTCTTCTGGATCCTCTGGGGAGGGTTTTCTTTCAATGTAATCCTTGATCTCATCTACCCGAGTCCCTTACTTGATCCTCGATATTGTTTATCCTACGGGTTCGATCTATAGCAGGGTCTCTCCGTGAATTCAATCCGGCACTGTCTCCAATTCACCAATTTCTTGCTCTGCTATTCTTGAGAGGAGGTCGCCTTCCACATTATCCTCTCTCATGACTTGGTTCAAATTTCATAGTAAGTGAAATTTTTGATGAGGGTTTTTGCAAGGCCGCAAGATCGAGCTAGTACTGGGTTGATAGTATCATACTCCCCCTAATTTGATTAACTATGAGCCGAGAGTCACTATTGATCTCAATATTCTCGAACTCCCAAGTCTCTTGCCAATTACATGCCCGCTATAATTGCTTCATACCGGCTGATTGTTTGATGCCTCGAACTTGAATCTCAAGGCCCTCATAAATTTCTCCCAGGTGCGATCGAAGTGATGCCCGCTCCACCGATTAACTTGCTTCGCGGAGCCGTCCACATATAAAATCCACACCTCTTACGGACGCTCCTTGGTTTGAACAATTTCGTGCTCGGGCTTTCGGGTCATCTTCGATTCTCGCTCGCTTTCTTTTCCGAGGTCGCTGTCCGCTAATTTGAATGATGATTCTACTACAAAATCAACTAAGGCTCGCGCTTTGATTGTCTTTCTCGGGAGTAGGTGATGCGGAACTCGGTGAGCTCTATAGACCAAGCTAGCATTCTCCCCGAGGACTACGGTTTATGCAAAACCTTTCTAAGCGGGGCCTCGGTTAGTACAGCTTATAGGATGTGCGTAAAAGTAGGCTCTTAATTTTCGAGCAGTATACAAGCAAAGCGTAAGCTAACTTTTCTATATTAAGATAACGCCCTTCTACGGCGGACGGTGCCTTGGATACATAATAAACTGGTTTGGGAGTTATCTTCCTCCCTCACAAGAAACGGCCAGCTCTTGCCCGGATCAAGAACTAAATATAAAAAGAGCTCTTCTCAGGCCGGCTGCAGTAGAAATGAGGTATGTTTTGACTTCTTCAAAAGCCCCGATGGCACTCGGTGCTCCATGTAAATTCATCAGCTCTCTTCCCCCTTTGAGAGTTTTGAAGAAGGGGAGACATTTCTCTGGCGACCAGCGAGATGAAGCGACGAAATCTTTGTGATGCGGCCATTGAAGCTTTGAACATCTTTAACGCAAGCGGAGGCTTCATGTCCAATAGGGCTTGGATTTTCTCTCTGGATTAGCCTCTATCCCTCTTTGGTTGACCATGGAATCCGAGGAACTTGCCCGCCTTGACCCCGAAAGCGCACTTAAGGGGGTTTAGCTTCATGTTGTTGTGGCGCATGTTTTTGAAGGTTTCCTCCACATCGAGCTCGTGGGAGTTTTCTCTTAGTTTTTATGACCATGTCGTCAATGTAGGCCTCAAGATTTACTCGCCTAGTTGGTTTTTAAAGACCAGATTGACCATGCGGCGATATGTGGCTCCTGCATTTTCGGCCCAAAGGGCATCATAGTGTAGCAAGATGTCTTGCCCGCAGCGATAAAAGCTACAGAGCGGACATCTTCAGGGAGCCATACGGATCTCGATGGTAGCCTGAGTATGCATCAATGAAGCTTAGAACTACGTGGTCCTAGGCTATAGAATCCACCAACTGCGTATGCGAGGAAGAGGGAAAGCAATCTTTGGGGCATGCCTTGTTGAGATCGGTGAAATCAACGCACATCCTCCATTTACCATTGGATTTCTTAACCATGACCACATTGGCCACCATTTGGGGTAGGAGATCTCCTTTATTATCCCCGCCTTTTAGCAGCTTTTTCTACCTCTTCCTTGATCGCGATCTCCTTCTCCGGGGAGAAGTACCTTGATTTCTGATGGATGTTTTTGAAGGATGGGTCATCGTTGATTTTATGGAGGATCACGTCCTCGCTGATGCCTTGCATATCCTCCACCCTCCAAGCGAACACATCACAATTTGCTCTCAGGAACCTCGATGAGTATCCTTCTCTCCTCGTAGTGAATTTCCAGCCTAACCTTAACTTGTTTGCTCGGGAAGTGGGGATTGGATTACCACCTCCTCGAGCTCGTCGTTAGGTTGAAGGTCGCTGATTTCACGATTGTGCAAGGAGTCAATGACAATGGTAGGGGGGTTGACTTGAGCTCCAGTTAATGTTGCCATAGAATATATGATATCACGATCAATTTCCCCCTCTATTCCTCGATCAATATAACCTCCCTCAACAGGCAGCCAACTGCTTTCGATTTTACGCTCATCTTGAGCTCCACCTTTCGTGGAATGGAAAGAAAGCATGCCAATCGGGTACGGGTGGCGGCGGGAGTGCAAGATTTTTCCCCTTTTTTGACTTGTCCTCGCCTTTTCCCTCTATCAATTTGTCCTCTGCCACTGTATTGGCGGGCAGATGCTGGCCTTTCTGTTCTTTCCTTTTTTCCTCCAGGTGCTCTGGAGGAATCTCCCGGCTGATTCTTGATGGTAGCAACCCCGCCCCGGTGTTAAATTTCACCCTTTGGTGGGGACGGACGCAAATTCGGCTGAGCGATTCTGGCGAGAATGGCATTGTCTTGGGAAGGAAGATCGACCACCATGAAAGTTATCTTCGCCGTCTTCTGCATGGGTTTTTCCCCGATAGTTATGTCGAAACCACAATCGTCCCCTTTACCCTTACCGTGGTTAGTGAAGCCTTCGAGCATGCCCGCATATGGAGTAAGATGTGCTTGATCATTCTCATTCCAACCAAAGTATGGTAGTAGAGTATGTCGCGGGCGGCTCCAAGATCTACCAACACTCGGCCTATGTTTGCCCGGTTGATTCTCATTACGAGGGTAAGAGGCGAGTGGAATGAAAAAGGGTGGAGGCAAGTTCACTCCTTTTGAGACCCAATTTCTGCTCTTCCTCCGGAGCCATCATGCGGATGGAGAAAACTCTTTTCCAATGTCGGATTTGGAGGAGAGCTGTTTGTTGGAGGGAGGTTCTTCTCCAATGAAGTTTATGTTGTAGTCTCCATCGTCATCCTCAAAATTGTCTCTTTCATTTCTCTCTCGGTCCCAGCGTGTGTCGTGCCCGCTGGCGATCACGTTATTGGGGCGTGATTGTTTCCCTTAACCCACTTGGTTAGCTCCCCGTTATTGATTTTCGCTGGATTACTCGCTTCACTGGAAACAGCCTCGCCCGTGCTCGTGGTCGTTGTGGATACTCACAGTAACTTAAGTCTACTCCTCTCATTTGGCTTTCGAAGCATGGGGAGGAGCAGGAAAGTCTCGAGGCTCTCATGATCACCACCCTTGGGTCGGTGAGCTTCTGTAAACTGCTTTCGGCCATAGCCTTTTGAGCTTTTCCGATCCCCGCCTCGTTTTTGCCCCGATTATTGGTGTGAAGCGAGTGCTGCAGCGGTCTCCGGACTTGGCTTATCCTTTCTTTGCGTAAGATCGGGAGCGGGCACACTCAGGCTCTTCGGCGGAGGCAATGGCCGAGGCCCTTTCATACATTTCCTCCACTCGATTTAGGTTTCTGAGGCAAAATTCATTTTGAGGAAGGAGGAACCGAGGCCGCCCTCAAAACATAGTCTCGATATCTCCTTCTTCCCGAGTCCACAATCTCCTCGCTCACCTTCCCGAACCGGGATATATAATCTTTTGTAGGCTCGTTTGGTGCACCTCGCTGACACCTGAACAAGATCTGCTTTGGTCTGGCGGCACACTCAAGCTCCGCAAAGGCATTGAGGAAGAGAGCTACGAACTGGGCCGAATATTTGGATACACCGGGGCTTGAGGGCTAGCATCCAAGATAGGGCCTTGCTCGTGAAGGTCGCAGCCTAAAGCTTTGCACATCACCGACTCGTCCGCGGAGAATAAAGCCATCTCGGCCCTCAAATCTTCCCATATGACTCTTTTTGCATTTTTGGATCCGTCATAGGTGTCCATCTCTGGGGTTTGCCTTCCGGATTGGTGCCGCGCAATTTTATCGATGAAGGCGTCCATGGTGCGGCCACACTTCGGGCGCCCTTCGATGGGTCTCCCACATCTTCGCATAAATTCCACAAACTCGTGGTTCTCGATCATCAACCTTACGCTCTTTAGCTTGTGGAGTCACGGCCTTACTCTTGGCCTGAGCCAAGGGTCTCGGCTTTGGACCTCGCACGGTGGTTTGACCGTGCCTCTTCCCCATCTCCTCGCTATCCTCTACATGTACCACGCTCCGCTTGGCCGTCCGCGTTCAAGGGCCGGTTCAACCCGGCTTGCCCCCACACTGACTAGCAAGCCGAGTTAGCGGGATCTCGTTGGGAGAATCTTTGTGACCCTGAGGAACCGTAGCCCTCCATTGGCCTCTATTTCAAACATTTCCATCTCCGCGTCGTTGATGGCCATGGCCTCCGCGACCGGTTGACTTGGAGGCCAGATTTCCTTCCTTCTCAGGATTTGCCTGAGGAAAGTGGGGTGGTTAGAGTGGTGTTTTTATGTGAGCTTGGGGAGTTTTTGGGCTATTGTTTAGTAGGGCTTGTGCCTTTTCAAAGACGTATCCGGGTGCGTGAGCTTGTGCAAGGCTTTCGACCAGAGAGAGGGTGTTTGGTGGTCAGGAACGTGCCCCCATTCTATTGAAAACCGAGTTTGGGGCCTTGCCTTTATTAATGACGGAGGTGAGGCTTGATCATCCTCCTACAGGGTCAAGTGACACAGGCATTTTCCAATATTCTAGCCATATTCGGAAAGAAGATGATGGAAAAAGAAAAGCCTTTCGGCATCGAATTTGTTTAGGACACGTGAGGTGCCTTGAAAACAAAAGATTTTTAACGAGAAAACGAAAGAAAGTCGATTCCCAAGCGATGGAACCACCGATGACGCCAAGCTTTTCGGGGGTCGTGAGCGGTTCAGATATCCGGCTAGGATATATTTGGTGGTTTTGATGTACCTAGATCACAACACAAACAGCACCGTTACGGTCAAAGTTGGATGTTACTCCAACTCAGGCCCTAAAAGTGTGAGAGTAAGAATACTGAGTAATAAGGCTTTGAATACCTTTGGAATGTGTGTGTGCGTTTAGGTTTAGAGAGTAATAGAGTCTACTCAATTGTATCTGGAACTTACCTTGCCCAAGGGGGTAAAGGCCTTCTATTTATAGGCAATGCCATGGTGCTTGTTGATGTAAGCACGAGATCGGCCACAGTGACACTTTGGTACTTGACCGCCTACACGTGTTCGCAGCCTAATTGGTCACATCGGGGGGGAACATTGATCGTCCGGGGGACACGGCCGAAAGTGACATGAGCCGTGTAGCGCCTTAGTGCATTAAATAGAATAGTAGGCGCGGATCGAGCCGCATTGAATGCGTGATGGGGAGCCGGCATGGCTGTCGAGCCGATAAGCTAACTTGCTCAGGTAAGGCTTCGACATTAACCGAAGCGCATGTGCTCGCGGTCGAATATATGACGCGAGCACGGTTGATGCAGGTCGTAGCTCATGCGGGCACGGATCAGGCCGGCTTGAGGGTCCCAGTGGTCCCCGATGAGGACGATGCGAGGAGGGACGGTCTTGACACGGGAGCCTGTTTGTCTGCGGTCTTCCCTCCACGGTCTAGGGCGCTACGTCACTTTGGTTCCTTGGACTAGACCGAGCGCGGGCCCGGTCCAGTAGATCCGGGCTCATCACAAATATTTGTAATTCCGAAGCACCTTAAAATGTCTTTTACAACATCATATGCATATGCAGGTCGCATGACTCTGAACCCGTTAAAAACTAACACCTAGTCAATTTTATCATCGCAACAAATTGTAAACAAGTGATATACCCAGAGCTAGAGTTGTCAAACGGGTTGGGCCGGGTCATTCGGGCCCAAGCCCACAGGGCTTCACTTAATGACGGGCCGGGTAGCGGGTCTAGTAAAAGTCAAGTCCGGCCCATGTGAATATCGGGCCTCTGAGCCTTCAGGCCTATGGGCCAATTCAAAGTTTAAAGCAATGTTCTAACCTCCAAGGCCAAGACCAAGACCATAAACTTTCTACAACAAAGTCCAAGTATTATTTATTTTTTTTCAGTAGGGAAAAAACTAACATTAACTAATAACACTAAAAGAGAGCATAATCTTCTTCTGAAATTTGGTTGCAATATTGATCAAATAACTAACCATCTTATAAGAATTTAGCATATAGGGTCAAAATGCAAATTGAACAGAAATGTAAATGAGTCTCCCCCAAAATGTTCTAGCATTCGTCAAATTAAAAGATGTGATATTTTTCCAATTATATTGGTGTCCGCATGATAGAAATTCAAGTGAACGCTAAACATGATAGTTGCTGAAGGTGAATTTAGTAAACTCAGAGAAAAGGGGAAGCTCACTTCTGGGACATGAATTTTTTTAAGAAAGGACACTCAGTTGGGATTTATGATGGACTAGATATGCCCGTGTCCAAGGCCACAGTTTTTTTTTTTTTTTTTTTTTTTTTTTTTTTTTTGGTAAAATGGGAAAGGGACAAAATAGTGAGGGCAAAATGAAAATTTCGCCAGGCAAAACTGTTCATAAAACTGTTCATTTGGATGAGGTGGATAACCCTCTTTTATACTATATACTCCCTCCGTCCCACTTCACTTGGCACTAATTTCTATTTTGGGTCGTCCCACTTCACTTGGCACTGCCCAAAATGGAAAAGAATATTCACTATTCCCTCCACTCATTCTCTCTCCTACTTCACTTTTACACTCACAACATTCTCTCTCCTAACTATTCCTCCCACTCATTCTCTCTCCTATTTAATTCTTCATACTCACAACATTTAACTTTTTCTCTTTCTTACATCACTTTTTCTTAATTCCTACACCCAAAAAGTTGGTGCCAAGTGAACCGGGACGGAGGGAGTATATGTTCAACAGTGGCTTTAAAGGATCACTCCAATTCACACTTGTCAATTGATGAAGCTAGATAGTTTTTTTTTTTTGTTTTTTAGTGTGTTGACTTTGTCAACTGTTTCATGGGGCAGGACCAGGCTTTTCATGTCCGGGCCGCTTGAATCCACGGGCTTATCGGGCCGGGCCAAAGAGGCCCAGTTTTTTTCGGGCCTTCTAATTTGAGGCCCAGACCCTTAAAAACCCGGACGGGTTGGATCGGGCCCACAGGCCGAGCTCGATTTTGACAGTTCTATTATACCAACCGGCAGAATTGCACTTATGAAAATTACATTGCAAATATTGGTAAACGTCAATAACAAATGCAAATTCCCCAAAATTTTATGGTTCAAAACCTTCTTTTTTTTTGTTAAATTATGGAGTTGATCTTAAAAAAAAAAAACTTTCTTTTTACGCTCAAGAGAAATAGGTTTTCCAAAATGCATATGATTCTTGTTAGAGACATTATTCCGTAACGAAATTGACAAGTCTTGCCTATAACATATACTCTCTCCGTCCCGGCCGAAAAGCCACAAAACTAGCCATGCACGCAAATTAAAAAATGTGATGTAGGAAAGAGAAAAAGTTTAAATGTTGTGAGTATGAAAAATTAAATAGGAGAGAGAATGAGTGGGAGGAATAGTTAGGAGAGAGAATGTTGTGAGTGTAAAAGTAAAGTAGGATAGAGAATGAGTGGGTGGAATAGTAATAAAAACTTTCCTTTTTGGGAAAGTGTCTTTTTAAATGGGACGCCCAAAATGGAAATTTGTGGCTTTTCGGCCGGAACGGAGGGAGTAAAGATTTTAGGACACTCTTCTTAGCACCCGTTGATTTTAAGGTAGAACCTCAAACATTATCATGGTATTAGAGTTGGTCCTCTATACGTGCGAGCCCAAAATAGGCCCACGATGTTTTATCCCCACGTCACCCAACTCTATGTCCACGCGTAAGCCCAAAATTTCGACTACGGAAAGCTTGAGGGGGGCGTGTTGGAGCAATTATCCACATCGGGAATTAATCAGCCGAGTAGTGACTGAATAAAGATCATGTGGCACTCCTCTCATAGCCAATTGGTTTTGAGATGGAACCTCAAACTTAATATGGTATCAGAGTTGCCCCAAGTTGATGATGAATTCGGTACTCATTGAGTTTGAGCAGATGGTTATGCCGGCGTGTCAGTGGTCCACATGGTCCACATGTAGAGCCGATAGTCATGTCAGCCTACACGTGAGGGAGAGTTAGAACCTCATTCGTTCCACATCAACTTGGAGAATATAATTGATCAACTATATAATATTGAAAGACCTTACCTCTTAACAAAGTGTTTTAAGGGGATGATAGTGTTAAAAAATGTCCATGATAATGTTAAAAGAGTATCATTATAGTAGTGTTAAAAATATTAATAGTAGTGTTATGGGTATCCGTGATATTGTTAATTAGTGCTAATGTTAAAAGGACCAGTGATAGTGTTAATAATTTTTACTTATTCAAGATATTTCCTTCGCGTATTTTACAATGGATTCTGATTATTTTCAAAAATGAATTGCATATTTAAATATTATCAATTATTCAAAAAAACAATTGTAACACACATTTAAAAACATATTTTGGCTTGAATATTACTCCATCTATTTCAAAATAATTGTTGTTTTTGAACTTTTCGTAGGTTTAAAAAAAAAAATCACCCCAACTTTATGATAAAAATATCAAGATTGACATTATTTAATGTTTCTCTCTCTCTTACACTGCTTCACACAACAATCCAAATAATTTAGAAAAACAAGTTTCAAAAAGGGATAAAATAGAAATTTGATTGTTTTTAACCACAAAATAGATGATTATTTTGAATCAAATATTTTATCAAAAAATAACAATATTTTGAACAGTACGATTTTGACTAAACTATCCACGAATAACCAAGTAAAAATTGCATACTATACCCTTCTCAGAAGGGCCAAAACCCCATTTATACCAAGAGACCCAAAATGGCGGACCCGGCATGGCTCCTATATCGTGGCAGCAACAAGGAGCATAGGGAGGCGGTACCGAATTTTCCAAAGAGAAAATTACCTCGTACAACATTTTAGTTAACCATATAATCCCCGGTCAAAATTTAGATGATATAATTATACCCCTTCCCACCCACCCACCCACCCACAAACACACAGACACTCTCTCTCTTACACACACTTTCTCTCTCTATCAAGCTCACTCCGGTCACCACTTCCGGCGAACTCCTATCCTCCGGCCATCCTCCAATCCCTCCCCAACTCGGGCAACCCTCCCCTCCCTCTCCCCTCTCATATATGTCCGGCTGCCTCCTTCCCCGATCAACCTCTACAACTCCGGCCACCTCCTTTCTCCCTCTTTCCGACCATATCTAACTATTATTTCCCAGTACCTCCGGCCTAGATCCGACAAGGCTGCCTCTCCCCACCACTTCCGGCGAACTCCTTTCCTTCAGCCACCCTCCAGTCCCTCCCCAACTCCGCCAGCCCCTCCTCCCCTCCCTCTCCCCTCTCACATTTGTTCGGCTGCCTCCTTCCCCCGATCAACTTCTACAACTCCGGCCACTTCCTTTCTCCCTCTTTCCGAGCAGATCTGACTCTTTTTTCCTGTACCTCCGGCCTAGATCCGACAAGGTTGCCTCTCTCTCTCTCTCTCTGAATGCTCATTGTTGATGCTGACTCTTTCCTCTCCTACCTCCGGCGAATGATATTGGCATCTCCAACGTATTCTCATTCCCCGGCGACTTTAATCTAGCTCTCCTTGATCATTTCATTGCTGAGCCCGGACTAAAATTAATCGGATGCTGCAATGAGCTTAATGCCGGATATGCTGCCGATGGTTACGCTAGGTCCTGCGGTGTAGGTGCTTGTGTTGTAACCTTCACCGTCGGTGGACTCAGTGTTCTCAACGCCATTGCTGGAGCTTACAGTGAGAATCTTCCCCTCGTTTGTATTGTAGGCGGACCGAATTCGAATGATTTTCGTACTAACAGAATTCTTCATCACACCATTGGATTGCCGGACTTTAGTCAAGAGCTGCACTGCTTTCAAACCGTCACTTGCTATCAGGTACGCTAGCTTTTTCCTCTCCATTATTTTCATTTATGAAAGGCTTGACATAAAAAGTTTACTGTATTATTTTTTGTGAACAACATACTTATAGAGTTGTGTTTCAAAATAAATACTCCCTCTGTCTCATTCATTCGAAAGAGCATTTTTGGGTCATTGTACGGAAATTAAGAAAAGTGATTGTACGGAAATTAAGAAAAGTGATGTAGAAAAGAGAAAAAGTGTACTCCCTCCGTCCCAGCCCAATCTTCACCTTTTGCTATTTTGGGTGTCCCGTTAAAAGCTTCACCTTTCCTTTTTTGACAAAGAATCTTTACTATTTCCTTCACTCATTCTCTCTCCTAATTCACTATTACACTCATAACACTTTTCAAATTTACTATTTCCTCCACTAATTCTCTCTCCTAATTTACTATTACACTCACAACATTTTTTCTTCCCACCTATTTCCTTAATTTGCGTGATTTGAAAAAAGTGTGCACCATCGGTCGGGATGGAGGGAGTATAGTGGAATAAATGTTGTGAGTGAAAGATGATGTAGGAAAGAGAAAGTGTGGTAGGAAATAGTTAGTGGATATTTATTGTGAGAGTATGACAAGTGAGTCCCACATATAAAGAAGTAATAAAAAACTTTCCATTTTTGGGTTTTGCCCTTTCAAATGGGACGTCCAAAAAAGAAATTTGTGCTCTTTCGGATGGGACGGAGGGAGTATTATATTTAGTTTGTTAATTTTTTTAAAAATATACTTTACTTACTTGTATTTACTTACTTGTATATTGAATATGAACAACATACTTATAGTTGTGTTTCAACACAATTTTTCTATATGGAGTACTATTTTGCTAATGATATTAGAATGTGTTGTTAATGATATTGGCTTGAATGGGTATTTTTTTTTGGAGAGAGAGTAATGGATTATTGCCAAATAATTCTTTTGACAAGTGAAAACTTACTGATAAGTTTTCAATTGTTTGGTCGTCGAAGGTTTTGGTTATCGATATTGATAAGTTCTTAGTTGTCTAGTCGCCGGAGTTGATTGTGTTATTAGTAGTTTAGTTGACAATTGAGAACTTACTGATAATTCTCAGTTGTTTAATCACCGGAGTTGGTGATTGCCGGAGTTGATCATGTTTTTAGTAGTTTAGTTAACAATTGAGAACTTACTGATAAATTCTCAGTTGTTTGGTCGTCGTAGTTGATCGTGTTTTTAGTGGACACAACTGAGAACTTACTGATAAGTAGGTTTTAGTTGTTTGGTAGTCGGATTTGGTGGTCGTCGGAGTTAATCGTGTTCTTAGTAGTTTACTTGATAACTGAGAACTTGCTGATAAGTTAAGTTCTCAGTTGTTTGATCGTCGGAGAGATCGCCGGAGTTGATAATCGCCGGGGAGATTGCCGGTGTTGATCGTGTTCTTAGTATAGTAGTTAAGTTGACAACTGAGAACTTACTGATAAGTTAAGTTCTCAGTTGTTTGGTCGCCGGAGTGGTCGCCGGAGTTGGTGGTCGCCGGGGAGGTCGCGGAGTTGGTGGTCGTCGAAGTTGATCGTGTTCTTAGTAGTTTATTTGACAACTGAGAACATAGTGATAGGTTCTCAGTTCTTTGGTTGAAGAAATTGATCGTGTTATTAGTAGTTTAGTTGACAACTGAGAACTTGCTGATAAGTTCTCAATTGTTTGATCGCCGGAGAGGTCGCCGGAGTTGTTGGTCGCCGGAGTTGGTGATCGTCGGAGTTGTTCGTGTTCTTAATAGTTTAGTTGACAACTGAGAACATACTGATAAGTTAAGTTCTCAGTTGTTTGATCACCGGAGAGGTCGCCGGAGTTAATTATGTTCTTAGTAGTTTAGTTGACAACTGAGAACTTACTGATAAGTTAAGTTCTCAGTTGTTTGGTCGCCGGAGTTGGTAGTCGCCGGAGTTAATTGTGTTCTTAGTAGTTTAGTTGACAACTGAGAACTTACTGATAAGTTAAGTTCTCAGTTGTTTAGTCGCCGGAGTTGGTAGTCGCCAGAGTTAATTGTGTTCTTAGTAGTTTAGTTAACATGTTTTCGCAGATCCTCATATATTTGCTACTGTTGTTGCTTCTCTCAACAAGGGAGTTACACCATTGGTTTTACCGGTGTTGCAAATGTAGAGGCATGTCCTGCTTCCAAATGGAGAGATATGGAAACTTGTTTGATTTCTTATAGCTTCATATAACTTATCTATAGGCATGTTGGCATTTATTAAAATTTCATACTATTATATAAGTGTCTAGTTTAGTTATTTCTACATCCAATAATAATAAGATATTCGTGACATATCATTTCTAGATTTACCCTTTGAAGCAGTCCACAATAATTCTCCTTTACATGATTGACCTAGATTACATTTTATGAGGAATATTGTTAATCAAAAACATGTTAAATAAAAAAAATATAAATAATGAAAATAAATAAACAGATATATTTATCGAGCACCTAAGAATGACCTAAACATGCAGAATGACTAGAATGATGCTATACACACAAGTGACGGGTCAAGTTTCAGTACATATGTGTCATAAGTTGTAAGTAACATTTGAGGACACAACTGGTCACAAGAAGTCAATAAGCAATAAGTATACTCGTCATGCAACAAGTATACTCGTCCACGCTCTTTCATCAATTGATTTGATGTTGTTACGCATCTTAAATTTCCAAAAGGAATAATTAGTACCATCCAAGAATGGAGGTCGATTATGGTGATTTTGACATTCCATGATGGCTACACTTTCTGGATCAACACTCAGTAATGTCGAGAGTTGGCTCTGATACCAATTGAAAGTTTTGTGTAGCTAAGAGATCAAGTTTCAACATAACATAATATGGATGTGTGTACAGATGTGAGTTACAACTGTCCACACATCTGAAAATATGCAGCAAAATAAAAATATAAAAATAACACAAAGGTTTAAACGTTTACTGGTTCTGACCCAGCAAACAAGGCTTATGCCTAAAAAGGATTTCACTATTAAAAGATTTGTTATAGAGAATAAAAACCTAACTAGTAAAATAAGAAAATATGAAAATATTAAAAAATAAAGATTGTGATCTTAAGAAAGTAATCCCTATGCTGAACAAGCAGCAAAACAGAAGCGGGATAAAACTTAAGAATCAAATACTTAACAAGAAAACAAATGTGGGTCAGAATGTGAAACACATCTCCACACACATCCAAAGACAGCTCTCTTGAAAAATCTTCTCACGAATTTATGGGATTTCTCTCTGTATTTTGCTCTGTGAGAATCTGTACTTTTGATTTGAGAAGAGCCGCATATATATAGTACATCAAGAGTGTTGCACAAGAAAGAGATAACCACTAGAAAAATGAATTGTTATCTATTAAGGAATTGTTAACTCTTAAAGAAACATAATATATGTAAAGTTCTATATAATCTACAAATTAGGTAATAAAAGATATATAAATATATACATATATATCTAGCTCTATATTTCATAACCTAAATTGATACAATCTTACTTTGACTAGGATTTTTTTTTAATTGAAAAATCAATCTCCAAAAATAAATATAAATTTTTTTAAGTTTCGAAAATATATTTTGACAAAATCATAGAGTACTAATCGTACGATGTGGTCACATGTCAATCAAATCGTCTTAGATATATCATTTGAGCAACACTTTTACTCTTTTAGAAATACAAAAAAGAGTATAAAGTGAGATATGCAATCAATCCCTATTAAATTTGACCTTACATATTACAATCCCAAGAGCCCTTCAACTTCTTTGTAAATCGTTTTTGACGTTTTCAACTGACTTTCAAGATCTCATTCAATCATATAGACAGTTAGATTTCAATTTAACATAAATCTTTATAAAATTATGAAATTATACTTGTAGATATGTGTATCCTTTCAGGTGTACGTGTATATGTATATATGAGTTTGAAAATGCCTAATTTTTTTTCCTGATGTCCCCGAGGGTACAAATGTTTATAATTTTTTTAAATGTGGCATGCATTTTCACGGTGGTCATTTTTCAAATTATTATGAGGCATGGCTAAACGATCCCCCGGAGAAACGCTGACTCCAACTAACGTCCATGTACGATTCATACTAGCAGTGGCAAATCCACAATGACTCAAAGGAGGTTATCTAACCCCTTCAATTTTGGAATGTGTCAATTTTGCACTATCAAATTTTTAGAAAATGGCTTTTTACTACTAAAAATGAAGGATTTATACATTTTGACCTCCTTAATTTTGAGAAAAATTTGCACTAAATTATTATTTTGAACCCCTATGCATCCTAAATTTGTATACAACAATTATATTAATTATCCCAAGATCAATCTCGACCCCTTTACAAAAATTTATGGCTTTGCCACTGCATATTAGATTTGACCAATTGCCCATCCTACCTCCTCTACATTCTTGATGTTCTTGACATCGCATCTTTGTCTCGGTAGAGTTTTTCAGTGTCATATTTCGGTCCTCTTCCAAATAAAATAACAATTTATTAATTAATTTTATATTCATTTTATATGCATATTTTTTATTATATTTTCTAATTGGATAATTAGCCGTATTATTCAGGCCGAATTTTGACGGATTGGTCACTAGTATACAGTAAATATCATACCCTAGACTAAAGCTACTATTTGCAGTATTTACCCTAGACTAAAGCTACTATTTGCAGTAAAAAAATAATCTAAAGAATTAAATGAGAGGGCTGTGGCGCTAGAAGGAACGGGGGAAACTACTAGCAAACCATCCACAAACATTTTATGTCTATTTGAATGGGATGGAGGGAGTATTTAATTATCTTTTTGGATGGGGGAGGTGAACAATTAGTATTTTATTCTTCGTACAAATAACCCTTTCATGTGCTTCACCGTCTTAAAGTTTTAACGCAAAAAATTGATTTAGTTCTATCTTTAAACATAACCACATATCGCACAAATTAAAGCACATCGAGGGTGTATAACAGAATATCATACATGTTTGTCATCCTTGGATTTAGTTAACACCACCTTTAGATTTAATTAACACCATCTTCCATTCTGTAAGTTAACTCAAACTCATACTAGTACTTTGCAAAATATTTGCACTTTGCTTTCATATTTATAGAGTTTAAATGATCTTCCAACAACTAATGTTACTACTAGCGAATACAAGCCTAAGAGGGATGAGCACCGTGAGGAGTGAAGAAGTGCTGAGCATGATCAATGATGGGAGCATTACCACTAACGTAGGGAGGAGTAAGAGCGGCATGAGCAAGTGCGCAGAGCGTAAGCAAGATCAATGATGACAGACCACCGCGGATGCAGAGACGGAGTCAAGTTGGTGCGGGTGTAGGAGGAGCAGCGCAGAAGCCAGGGTCAATCACCTGAGCATCGGCACTGAGTGGAAGCAAAAGCAGAACGGGAGCGAGTGGAACCAGAGTAGATGACGTATATTTGCAAGGGCTAGAGGAGCGGTATAGGTGCGAAGGCATTTATCCATGGCACCGGAGCACTGTCACTACTAGCGGATGCAAGAGCTGGAGCAGGAGCTAGTGCGGAAGGAACAGGTGCAGAAGCAAGATCAATAACTCGAGCACTGCTACTAGTGGAAGAAGAAGAAGAAGGCAGAAGCGAAGCGGTGCTGGGAGCTGCGCGTGAGTGGAGCCGGAGCGGAGGAGATGCGCGTCCGGTGTAAGGGCCGAGGAGCCGAGGTGGGCATGATCCATGTCATTAGCGGAAGCGGGAGTAGGAGCCGGGTGCGAGAGCAGCGATAAGCGGGGATCGATGGCGCACCACTGCGCCAGAGGAGGAGTTGGGGAGGGAGTAAGCTACATGGAAGCCCTCGACACTCTCTGCACAAGTACGAATTTCATTCCTCGAAATTACACAACATAAAAGATTTAGTATTCTAAATCTAATTGAGATAGGTTATGAATTTTATATCACTTGGAATACTCGCCTCATCCTCTCACAGGCCCGGCTCATGAACCGTGTGCGCATGCGTACTCATCCAGATGTGCCAGATGTATCGACTCTTAAGGTAAGTGAGGACCTCAATTTGTCGAACCACGGGATCGCGGATCATCGCTAGCATTGATGTATACGTTCGGGAGGTATACTTTCCGGTATAACATGCGCGTCATCCGAGAAATGTAACGGTGGATATGCATATCATCTACGCTGAAATGACATCGAGGGAGATGTAGAGATAAGAAGGCATAGCGATCACGTTTACACTAAGAAACAAATTATAGAATAGAATAAATCCAGCCCCTCTAAGAAAGATCCCTGGTAAAGAAAAGAACATTTGCAGCGAAGCAAAAAAGAATGGCCAGATAAGCCGGTGCTGACTTAAAACTCTTTCGATATGCATTTTCCAAAAAATCTATTACGTCATGCAACTAGTTCGATGGACCACATGATCGATCATGTGGTCCATCGAACTAGTTATGTACGTAATAGGTTTTTTTTTGGAAAATGCATATCGAAAGAGTTTAAGTCAGCAAAAAAGAATGGCCAGATAAGTCGGTGCTGACTTAAACTCTTTCGATATTCATTTTCCAAAAAAACCTATTACATACATAACTAGTTCGATGGACCACATGATCGATCATGTGGTCCATCGAACTAGTTATGTACGTAATAGTTTTTTTTGGAAAATGCATATCGAAAGAGTTTAAGTCAGCACTGGCTTATCTGGCCATTCTTTTTTGCTTCGCTGCAAATGTTCTTTTCTTTACATGGTATCTTTCTTAGAGGGGCTGGATTTATTCTATTCTATAATTTGTTTCTTAGTGTAAGCGTGATCGCTTATGCCTTCTTATCCTCTCTATCTCCTCGATTGTCATTTCCGCCGTAGATGATACGTACATATCCACCGTTCAGCTTTCTCGGATGACGTGTATGTTATACCGGAAAGTATACCTCCCGAACGTATACATCAATGTCTGCGATGATCCGATTGATCCGTGGTTCGACAAATACTGAGGTCCTCACTTACCTTAAGAGTCAGATACATACAGGCACAACAGTTACGAGTACCGCAGCAGCGGCACATGATTCAGAGCTTCGGGCCTTAGAGATGATGAGGTGAGTATTCCAAGTGATAAAATTCATAACCTACTTTCTCAATTAGATTTAGAATACTAAATCTTTTATGCTCAGGTAATTTCACTGGATGAAATTCGTACTGCAGAGCGTCAGTGGCTTCCATGTAGCTTCCTACTCCCTCCCCTACTCCTCCTCTCGCCGAGCTGGAGTAAATACCATCGATCCCCGCTTCCGCTCTCGCACCCGCTCCTACTCCCGCTTCCGCTAGTGACATAGATCATGCTTCTGCACCTGCTCCTCCGGCCCTTACACCTGTACGTACATCTCCTCCTTCTCTGGCTCCAGCTCATGCGCATCCTCCCACACCTGATCTTGCTCCTGCTTCATCTTCCACTAGTGGCAGTGCTCGAGTCATTGTTCTTGCTTCTGCACCTGTTCCTTCCGCACTAGCTCGCTTCGTGATCCGCTAGCTTCAGATCCGCTAGTAGCGAGAAGTGCTCCGCCATGATCACGCTCCTACACTCGCTCCTCTAGCTCGCAAATATACATGCATCTCGCCTGGCCCAGCCTACGCATGCTCCCATTCCTCGCTTTTGCTTCCACTAGTGCCAGTGCTCCAGTGATTGACCTTGCTTCGCACTCCGCTCCTCCTACACCCTGCACCAACTTCGCTCCGGCCAGATCCACTCACTGGTTGATGAAATGAGTTTTACACTCATTCATTGACTACTTTTTGAACTTATTATTTGCTTAATCCTTGAGTTTTGTGTGTTTAATGGATGTTTTTAGTGTTCTTTAAGTTTTCAGTGGTCCAAATGAAGATTTGTGGGAATTGGAAGCAAGTTGTGAAGGAATCATAAAGAGGAAAATAAGAGACGTTGAAATTTGGGACGAACCAAGTTCAAAAAGGCTTTTAAGCATTAAGGATGGGCCAAGGAAATGAAGATGAAGCCGAGCCGCAAAAAGGAAGAGGCTGGGCCGAGGTATAATGGAATCGGGCCGAGCCATTGGGTGAAGGAAAGAAAAGAAAATGACCATGTGTGCGTGTGGGCGGTCGCCAGGTTGTTATGGGCGGCCGTCAGAGATCAAGTTTCAAGCCAAAACCTTCCGCCTGCTGGCGACCGCGGAGGAAGAAGTGGGCGACCGCCCACGAAGCTGCCAGATGGAGCCGACAACTTTGAACGGTCATGAGTTATGGAACTTATTAATTGTGACTTTTTATGGGGAATTTAAGACAATAACAAAGAATGGGTGGTTTTTATATTTAAGGAAGAACAATTACTATTTAATTATTATGGTGTTTTAGGATTTTTATGAATTATCTTCTCCTTAGTTTTCTTTCTTCATCATTAACAATTTCTTGGTGTTCTTGCTTTTCATGGATAGCTAATTTCTTAGTTCTTGGAATTGGAGGTAACATTTTATGTTTTAAGTTTTACTTTTCATTTTTATCTTTGTAGTACTTGGGATTATCAAGTCGTTTTCAATGGAATTTTAGAACTCTTGTCTTGATCAAATAATTGTTCTTGAATTATTTAGAATTTCAATTGCGGAACCGCCAAATTTACAATTGAAATTAGTCTTGATTTTCACAATTTGTTGAATCGCCAAAAGATTCATAAGAATTGTGGTTTATTTGGTGTTCTTAAGTTCTAAAAGGGTTTCTAACTAATCTGGCGAACGGGCCAAGAGAATAGATTAGTTAGAAACACTTGATTGCAAATCACCCGCCGAAGTGTCCCAATCATACTTTTGTAAGAACAAAACCCCAAGTGTACTTTGATTGATGAATTGTGAAACTTGAGCATAATTTGTGAAACCAATTCCGGGAAGTTTCTCCTTATTATTGAAATCTTTTATAATCACTTTTACTTAATTTTTGCAAACACATTAGTTAAAAACAAACCAATCAAATCCTTCACTTTACAAACTTTTTGTTATAGCAGTAATTCTTACACTTTAAATTTCGTGTCTCTGAGGTTCGACCCTACTTGCCCTATCTACAAACTAATTGTAGGTAGTTCTAGTTGGAAAAATTCTTTCCACCATTGTTGGTTTATGTTTTAAGTTTTACTTTTCATTTTTATCTTTGTAGTACTTGGGATTATCAAGTTGTTTTCAATGGAATTTTAGAACTCTTGTCTTGATCAAATAATTGTTCTTGAATTATTTAGAATTTCAATTGTGAACCGCCAAATTTACAATTGAAATTAGTCTTGGCTTGATTTTCACGATTTGTTGAATCCCCGCCAAAAGATTCATAAGAATTGTGGTTTATTTGGTGTTCTTAAGTTCTAAAAGGGGTTTCTAACTAATCTATGAACGGGCCAAGGGAATAGATTAGTTAGAAACACTTGATTGCAAATCACCCGCCGAAGTGTCCCAATCATACTTTTGTAAGAACAAAACCCCAAGTGTACTTTGATTGATGAATTGTGAAACTTGAGCATAATTTGTGAAACCAATTCCGGGAAGTTTCTCCTTATTATTGAAATCTTTTATAATCACTTTTACTTAATTTTTGCAAACACATTAGTTAAAAACAAACCAATCAAATCCTTCACTTTACAAACTTTTTGTTATAGCAGTAATTCTTACACCCTACTTGCCTTATCTACAAACAATTATTTGATCAAGACAAGAGTTCTAAAATTCCATTGAAAACAACTTGATAATCCCAAGTACTACAAAGATAAAAATGAAAAGTAAAACTTAAAACATAAAATGTTACCTCCAATTCCAAGAACTAAAAAATTAGCTATCCAAGAAAAAGCAAGAACACCAAGAAATTGTTGATGATGAAGAAAGAAAACTAAGGAGAAGATAATTCATAAAAATCCTAAAAAACCATAATAATTAAATAGTAATTGTTCTTCCTTAAATATAAAAACCACCCAAATGTCTTTGTCTTAAATTCCCCATAAAAAGTCACAATTAATAAGTTTCATAACTCCACAAACTGCTCCAAGTTGCTTCACCTCCATCTCGCAAAACGCTCATGGGCGGTCGCCCACTCCTTCCTCCGCGGTCGCCCACACTGCGTAAGGTTTTGGGCTTCAAAACTTGATCTCGAGCGCCGCCTCATAACAACCTGAGCGACCGCCCACACGCACTGTTATGGTCATTTTCTTTTCTTTCCTTCACCCAAGCTTCGGCCCAATTCCATTATACTGGCCCACCGCCCTTCCTTTGGCCCCACTGCAGCTCAGCCTTCACTCTTCATTTCCTTGGCCCATCCTTAATGCTTAAAAGCCTTTTTGAACTTGGTCCGTCCCAAATTTCAACGTCTCTTATTTTCCTCTTTATGATTCCTTCACAACTTGCTTCCAATTCCCACAAATCTTCATTTGGACCACTGAAAACTTAAAGAACACTAAAAACATCCATTAAACACACAAAACTCAAGGATTAAGCAAATAATAAGTTCAAAAAGTAGTCAATGAATGAGTGTAAAACTCACTCATCAAATACCCCCAAACTTAGATATTTGCTAGTCCTCGAGCAAACACTAAAACAAACTATAAACATTATAAAACTAAATAAACACAAAACTAAAACCCAACTACTCTACCAAATAATCAACTATGTCCTTCCATTCTTGCATGTTCCACAATTGCATAAATCACATTACACTCAACCGGAGGATAAGACTTTCCACAATGCAAGTATCAATATATTTTCCATTAATTGTAAAATATTACTTAACCATTATAATTACACCATAAATCTCTTTATGCACAATCATCTTTCTCTTTTCTCACAACCACGATCCATTTTTACAAAGCTAAGTACACCAACCATCTTTTATTTTATTGACTCTATTTATCAAACAACAACACTTTTTAGACACAAACCATGAATATTCCCATGAAATAATTACACCCCCCCAAACTTGATCATTTAAGCACACTTTAAAATCTACTACCGTTCAAGTAGGGAACACCGTGAAGAGTCAACTCCATGCCCCTAATACTAAGTAGAGATTTATTTAAAGGCTTTGAGAGTTAGCCACTTCGGTATCGAGCTTGATACGGACCATCTCGGCGGTAAAGCTCTTCCTCCATAACGCTACTGCATACCCAGAAATCTGGTTAAGCTAGAATAATCCCTAACCAATTAATCTACGCGTCTGGAGGTTTCACCGAGTATACATTGCATTGCCATTGCTCTCATTTTTTTTATTTTTTTTTCAAGATCACAAGGGGTTCCATTCACAACCAAGGAATACTCATTTTCAAGACTTGCCTAATGTTGCTACTTTGATAAACAAATTCATTAACTTAAAAGATGAGGGTGTACTCTAAACTTTATAAAAATGAATCAACATTATCAACAAAGAGCATATTTCCACGAGTACACGAAACTACAACTAAGAGATTTATAACACAATTATAACTCTTAAGTAATATACCACAATTAACCAAAAATATAACAACTTGCATCTACACATTATCACAACCAATTATCCTCATTAACGGTCAAAATCAAATCACATGCAATTATGGGGAACACCAAGAATGTTAATGACTATCTACAAGAAAGGGCATAGCTAATTATTCTTTTTTTTTTTTTTTTTTTTTTTTTTTTTTTTTTTTTCAAATTTTCTCCTTTTTTTTTTTTTTTTTTTTTCTACCTACAAAACAAAGAAATCCTAACTACCATGATGAATTAAGCATACAAAAACAATCAAGTACCCCACACCCCCAAACTTAAATCATGCATCGTCCCTAATGCAACAAAATAAAGTAAAGGATAGTGGTACCTTCAACCAACAAATTACCTCAAAATTGGTCCCACGGACCAACCGAGCCACTTCCGCTCGAACCGTCTATGGTGCTTCCGCTGTATTCTTCTTGTTGCTCTTCTTTGCTGCCGCGCATCCAAGAATCCCATCCTCTGTTGCTCAGAGTACGATATTGCGGCGGGTGGTATGGAATATCTTTGAGCGGTGGAGGAGGAAGGCTTGTGCCTCATCTCCCGATACATCTCGATCGTGCGTCCTCCATACGCCGCCTCCACATACTAGCGGCGTAATACTCCTCGCAGCCATGAACGCTGTCTCTGACTCTCCTCCATACCCAACACCGCGATCCATCACCCTCGTCTTTGTCCCCGAAGCTACCTAATCTCCTCGGATAACGCATCCACATGGCCTCCCACATAATAGGCGCGCTTCCGTCTGAGTGAACCGCTCGTTCCTCCATATCCTCATCCTCCTCACTCCTCTCACTCCTCTCGATGAACCTTCTCCAGGCTTGGAATTGGGGCACGCCTCTTTATAGTAAGGGACCTCTTACTAACCAGCCGTCCCAGCTTGACACAATATCCCTAGCAATCCGCAACCGAGTAAAATTCACTCCTTTATTCTCAATCAAACCAGATATCAATAACGGGAAACTAAAGTTGCATCGCCCAATAGTTTTAATGGTGTTCACAATCTCCTTGGATATCGTCAATCCAGTATTGAACCTTTGACCGGACAACACCACGGTCATCAACAGTGCTCTCCTCCAATGCACATCGTTGTAATGTGAAGTAGGCATAATACGCTCACAAATGAATCGGCCTTGGCACGCATCCTCAAGTCCATGTCCCTCGCCTTCTTCACATTACCATTTCTCAATAGTGTCACATCAATATCTACGAAATACGGAGCCAACCTGTCAAGGTTCCCCGCCACATTCAGCTTCATGATCTTTGCATTATTGTAATAATCACACGCACTGTTCTCAAACCCCGGCGATTCCATCCCATAGTAGCTATTGATATCTTCCCCATTATAATACACATTCTTGCCTCTAACCCAAGCACACTTCCTACTTTGCCCTGCCTCAAATGCATTCGCATAGAATTCCCGAACCAACACTTTCGAACCTCTATTAGAGGGACGACTTGCTAAATTACCCCACCCAACCCTCGCAAAAATGTCATCCAACCCAAGTTCATCCGGTTTAAACTCATTTTCAATTGTGAAACCTTTGTTTGCATATTTATCAAAAAACAACTTCGCTTTACCCCCCACAAACTTTGTATCATCATATTCAACAACAGGTTCCGGGACGGGAGCATTTCTTTGTCTAGACATTTTTGAATCAATATGCTCACAAATTTCCACAGAGAAGGTTCGCCGGAATATTGAATTGAAAAGCTTACTTCGCCGGAAAAGTTACCGGAGTTCGCCGGAATTTGACCGGAATCTCGCCGGAGTTGTTGAAGATGAACTGAGAAGAACGACCCCTTCTTTGAACAATGATTCTCACAAGAACCCTTTGCTTTTGAACTCCAAAATCAAACCTTTTGCAACCCTTTTCACCCCTTGCAATATTTTTCAAATCTCTTCACAATTCTTGGCCAACAATGGTGGAAAGAGTTGAAATCTTTGGCTTAGGAGGTTGGGTATGGTTAAGTGAAAAGGGTGTACAACTTTCTGGACGTGTGCGCGGCCGCCACTATGCTGGCTCGAGCGACGCCACGTCTTGGTTGGAAAAACTTACGAGAACTTCTTGTCTTTGGTGAGCGCTTCGCCACAGTCATAAGCGACCGCCCTGCGAGAAGTTGGGAAACATTGAAAATCTTCTGGACAGGTGAGCGGCCGCCCAAGGGCATGTGAGCGACTGCCCACAAGACGAATCAGGCGTTACAAATTTTGAATCCGTAACTGCCGTCCCTCATTTACTTCTCTCTCTCCTCAAAAATTCAAATACTCTCTCTTTCTCTCTCTTAAACCTCCGCCCCACTCTCTTCATCTCTCTACAAATTTTCTCCCCAAACACCCAAATCTTCCAATTTTCTTCCCTAATTTGCCTTCCCCCACCATACCCAACCTCCTAAGCCAAAGATTTCAACTCTTTCCACCATTGTTGGCCAAGAATTGTGAAGAGATTTGAAAAATATTGCAAGGGGTGAAAAGGGTTGCAAAAGGTTTGATTTTGGAGTTCAAAAGCAAAGGGTTCTTGTGAGAATCATTGTTCAAAGAAGGGGTCGTTCTTCTCAGTTCATCTTCAACAACTCCGGCGAGATTCCGGTCAAATTCCGGCGAACTCCTAAACTTTTCCTAAGCTGAAGTAAGCTTTTCAATTCAATATTCCAATAACCTTCTGTGGAAATTTGTGAGCATATTGATTCAAAAATGTCTAGACAAAGAAATGCTCCCGTCCCGGAACCTGTTGTTGAATATGATGATACAAAGTTTGTGGGGGGTAAAGCGAAGTTGTTTTTTGATAAATATGCAAACAAAGGTTTCACAATTGAAAATGAGTTTAAATCGGATGAACTTGGGTTGGATGACATTTTTGCGAGGTATGGTTGGGGTAATTTAGCAAGCCGTCCCTCTAATAGAGGTTCGAAAGTGTTGGTTCGGGAATTCTATGCGAATGCATTTGAGGCAGGGCAAAGTAGGAAGTGTGCTTGGGTTAGAGGCAAGAATGTGTATTATAATGGGGAAGATATCAATAGCTACTATGGGATGGAATCGCCGGGGTTTGAGAACAGTGCGTGTGATTATTACAATAATGCAAAGATCATGAAGGCCGAATGTGGCGGGGAACCTTGGCGGGTTGGCTCGCATTTCGTAGATATTGATGTGACACTATTGAGAAATGGTAATGTGAAGAAGGCGAGGGCATGGACTTGAGGATGCGTGCGTTGCATCGATTCATTTGTGAGCGTATTATGCCTACTTCACATTACAACGATGTGCATCGGAGGAGAGCACATTGCTGACGACCGTGGTGTTGTCGCCAAAGGTTGTTCAATACCGGATTGACGATATCGAAGGAGATTGTGAACACCATTAAAACTATTGGGCGATGCAACTTTAGTTTCCCGTTATTGATATACTGGTTTGATTGAGAATAAAGGAGCGAATTTTACTCGGTTGCGGATTGCTAGGGATATTGTGTCAAGCTGGGACGGCGGTTAGTAAGAGGTCCCTTACTATAAAGGGGCATGCCCAGTTGCGGCTGGAGAAGGTTCATCGAGAGGAGTGAGAGGGAGTGAGTGAGGATGAGGATATGGAGGAACAGCGGTTCACTCGACGGAGCGGCCTATTATGTGGGAGGCCATGTGGATGCGTTATACGAGGAGATTAGGCAGCTTCGGGGACGATGCGAGGTGATGGATCGGCGATTGTTGGGTATGGAGGAGAGTCGAGAGGCAGTGCAGTCTACGGGCTATGAGGAGTATTACGTTGCTAAGTATGTGGAGGCGGCGTGGATGGAGGACGGAGCACAGAGATGTATCGGGAGATGAGGCGCGAGGCTTCCTCCTCCTCCACCGCCTCGGCATATTCCATACCGGCCGCCGCAATATCGTACTCTGAGCGATTGAGAGGATGGGATTCTTGGGATGCGCGGCAGCGGCAAGAGCGCAGCGGCACCATAGCACGGGTTCGAGCGGAAGTGGCTCGGTTGGTCCGTGGGACCAATTTTGGAGGTAATTTGTTGGTTGAAGGTACCCCTATCCTTTACTTTATTTTGTTGCATTAGGGACAATGCATGATTTAAGTTTGGGGGTGTGGGGTACTTGATTGTTTTTGTATGCTTAATTCATCATGGTAGTTAGGATTTGCTGTTTTTGTAGGTAGAAAAAAAAAAAAAAGAAAAAAAGGAGAAAATTTGAAAAAAAAAAAAAAAAAAAAAAAAAGAATAATTAGCTATGTCCTTTCTTGTATATAGTCATTAACATTCTTGGTGTTCCCCATAATTGCATGTGATTTGATTTTGACCGTTAATGAGGATAATTGGTTGTGATAATGTGTAGATGCAAGTTGGTATATTTTTGGTTAATTGTGGTATATTACTTAAGAGTTATAATTGTGTCATAAATCTCTTAGTTGTAGTTTCGTGTACTCGTGGAAATATGCTCTTTGTTGATAATGTTGATTCATTTTTATAAAGTTTAGAGTACACCCTCATCTTTTAAGTTAATGAATTTGTTTATCAAAGTAGCAACATTAGGCAAGTCTTGAAAATGAGTATTCCTTGGTTGTGAATGGAACCCCTTGTGATCTTGAAAAAAAAATAAAAAAAATGAGAGCAATGGCAATGCAATGTATACTCGGTGAAACCTCCAGACGCGTAGATTAATTGGTTAGGGATTATTCTAGCTTAACCATTTACGGGTATGCGGTAGCGTTATGGAGGAAGAGCTTTACCGCCGTGATGGTCCGTATCAAGCTCGATACCGAAGTGGCTAACTCTCAAAGCCTTTAAATAAATCTCTACTTAGTATTAGGGGCATGGAGTTATTGCTACAGTGTTCCCTACTTGAACGGTAGTAGATTTTAAAGTGTGCTTAAATGATCAAGTTTGGGGGGGGTGTAATTATTTCATGGGAATATTCATGGTTTGTGTCTAAAAAGTGTTGTTGTTTGATAAATAGAGTCAATAAAATAAAAGATGGTTGGTGTACTTAGCTTTGTAAAAATGGATCGTGGTTGTGAGAAAAGAGAAAGATGATTGTGCATAAAGAGATTTATGGTGTAATTATAATGGTTAAGTAATATTTTACAATTAATGGAAAATATATTGATACTTGCATTGTGGAAAGTCTTATCCTGCGGTTGAGTGTAATGTGATTTATGCAATTGTGGAACATGCAAGAATGGAAGGACATAGTTGATTATTTGGTAGAGTAGTTGGGTTTTAGTTTTGTGTCTATTTAGTTTTATAATGTTTATAGTTTGTTTTAGTGTTTGCTCGAGGACTAGCAAATGTCTAAGTTTGGGGGTATTTGATGAGTGAGTTTTACACTCATTCATTGACTACTTTTTGAACTTATTATTTGCTTAATCCTTGAGCTTTGTGTGTTTAATGGATGTTTTTAGTGTTCTTTAAGTTTTCAGTGGTCCAAATGAAGATTTGTGGGAATTGGAAGCAAGTTGTGAAGGAATCATAAAGAGGAAAATAAGAGACGTTGAAATTTGGGACGAACCAAGTTCAAAAAGGCTTTTAAGCATTAAGGATGGGCCAAGGAAATGAAGAGTGAAGGCTGAGCTGCAGGTGGGCCAAAGGAAGGGCAGCTGGGCCGAGGTATAATGGAATTGGGCCGAGCTTGGGTGAAGGAAAGAAAAGAAAATGACCATGCGATCGTGCGTGTGGGCGGTCGCTCAGGTTGTTATGGGCGGCCGCTCAGGAGATCAAGTTTTGAAGCCAAAACCTTCTGCCAGTGTGGGCGACCGCGGAGGAAGAAGTGGGCGACCGCCCACGAAGCGTTTTGCAGATGGAGCTGAAGCAACTTGGAACGGTTGTGGAGTTATGGAACTTATTAATTGTGACTTTTTATGGGGAATTTAAGACAATAACAGCAGCTGGGTGGTTTTTATATTTAAGGAAGAACAATTACTATTTAATTATTATGGTTTTTTAGGATTTTTATGAATTATCTTCTCCTTAGTTTTCTTTCTTCATCATCAACAATTTCTTGGTGTTCTTGCTTTTTCATGGATAGCTAATTTCTTAGTTCTTGGAATTGGAGGTAACATTTTATGTTTTAAGTTTTACTTTTCATTTTTATCTTTGTAGTACTTGGGATTATCAAGTTGTTTTCAATGGAATTTTAGAACTCTTGTCTTGATCAAATAATTGTTCTTGAATTATTTAGAATTTCAATTGTGAACCGCCAAATTTACAATTGAAATTAGTCTTGGCTTGATTTTCACAATTTGTTGAATCCCCGCCAAAAGATTCATAAGAATTGTGGTTTATTTGGTGTTCTTAAGTTCTAAAAGGGGTTTCTAACTAATCTATGAACGGGCCAAGGGAATAGATTAGTTAGAAACACTTGATTGCAAATCACCCGCCGAAGTGTCCCAATCATACTTTTGTAAGAACAAAACCCCAAGTGTACTTTGATTGATGAATTGTGAAACTTGAGCATAATTTGTGAAACCAATTCCGGGAAGTTTCTCCTTATTATTGAAATCTTTTATAATCACTTTTACTTAATTTTTGCAAACACATTAGTTAAAAACAAACCAATCAAATCCTTCACTTTACAAACTTTTTGTTATAGCAGTAATTCTTACACTTTAAATTTCGTGTCTCTGAGGTTCGACCCTACTTGCCCTATCTACAAACTAATTGTAGGTAGTTCTAGTTGGAAAAATTCTTTTGACGTTTCGACGTTCGTCAGTGGTCCTGTCATTGATCTTGCTTCTGCTCCTGCACTTGCTCATGCTGCCGCTCTTGCTCCTCCCTGCGTTAGTGGTAATGCTCCCATCATTGATCATGCTCAAGCACTCCCTCCTGCCTCCGGTGCTCATCCCTCTTAGGGTTGTATTCGCTAGTAGTGACATTAGTTGTTGGAGGATCATTTAAACTCTATAAATATGAAAGCAAAGTGTAAATATTTGGCAAAGTACTAGTATGATTTTGAGTTAACTTACAGTATGGCAGATGGTGTTAATTAAATCTGAAGGTGGTGTTAACTAAATCCATTAAAAAATGATAAATAGCATTACCAACGGACTATTCCGTCGGAATTTATACAATCGTTGCCGACGGACATGTCTGCCGGTAATTATATCTTATTTTACCGACGGACATGTCCGTCCGCAATCTCTCTGGGGAACGGCCGACGGATCAATTTCGACCATTAATTTGGGTTTACGGACGGACCGTCGGGATTATCGACGGACTTTTTCGTCGGCATTACCAACCAGATATTACGACGGACTCCGACGGACGTCGGTAAAGCCACATTACCGACAAAAATTGAGCTTTTCCGACAGACTTTTCCGTCGATGATGGGCAGTTTCTTGTAGTGATCAATCCATGTACTGGAAATCTTATGCTGATATTTATCCACCATTCGAGGAAATCACCTAAATGCTGCAGAGACATCCTAAAATTTGAAAGTAGAATCTTGTTATTGTCTCAAAAAACCAATTACTTCATAAGTTTTCTACAATGTAATGTTCTCTACGTCTCTAAATGAATGTCAATTTTTTTTTTCAAATTTGCTTTTGAGCAAGATAATTTAAAAAATAAATAAATAATAATTGACATGCACTTAGGAACGAAAGATAATTTTTAAAAAATAATAATAATTGACATTCACTTAGGAACGAATAGAGTACATTTTTCAAGATTAAAAAAATTGGATACCCTTAATTAATAATACGCTTTATAAAACGATAAACACCCATTAAACAGGCCGTGATTACCATGTGCAAGAAAGGCCCAATAGATTAGGATCCAAAAATTATTAGGGCCCCTTAATATATGCATTTTTGTCCTTTCAACCCTTGAAAATTTGTGAAAATATTTCTAAAGCCGTAAAAGTTTTAAATGCCTACCAAAGTTAGTGCTTAATTTTGTAAACATTTTTAAAATGTACTTATATTATATATATATATATATATATATATATAGGACATGCTTGTCGTTAAATAAACTAAAGGAATATTTGGGACTGAATTAATTACAGGATCATTAACTAACTCAGCATGGGCCTGGTTTGGACATGATGGCTTCATGAAAGTTAAATCAATAACACATTATGGCGGGGGAGTGTATGTTTAACAACACTCGTCCGTACATGTCATCAAATATAAACTTAGGGTTTTACGAGTGAGATCATTTCGATCATAGCCGTAACCAGATTTTCCTTTCTTACCAAAAAAGGGAGGGAGGAGAAAATGGGATGGATCAGAGATCAATTTAGAGAAATCCTCACTCAAGTCGATAGTCTTGGTCTATGATGATGCAGGAACTGGTTCAGATCAGTCTTAGTTCTGCAATTAGGTTGTACTCCAACGTCTAAGACCTGAAATCAAGAACAAACTACTAGCCGGAATGGTCTTCGGCTAAAACCATCTGGCGTGAGGATGAGTATAGGTGTCTTGTTTATAAAACTGTATTAACATAGTATAATGAGTGTGCAAAAATGACGTTGTCTTCTCATGAGGATCAAGGGTAGATATTTGTACCATATTGATAGGACAAGTTTCTAAATCCCACTAAACCCGACGGGAATACAGAAATTAACCGTCTCTGAGAATATATGACTTTGTTATTTTGGTGGCATTGGCTACGCCTGTTTAGCTCGGTCGAGGTCTCTCAAAGGAAATGAGGTCGACATGAGTTCGTGCATTGGTTAGGCAGAGAAACGTACGAGTGATCTGTCATATGTCAGACCAAGTTAGGTCACGACCTATAAAAGGTCGGACTATATCTTTGGTCGACTTGACTTGTTGATCGATGTACAATTTATGTAAAATGGTGACGGGCCCTTTGGGCATATTGAGTTTATAGATTAGCATGGACGTTGGGCTGGCCTCGTATGAGTTCAACCTGTCACTTTTATTCCATTCAGTGATCCCCAACTTCCTAGCTCGACTTATCAGGTAGGAAGTTAAGGAATATTCGGAGAGGAAGTGGTCGGAGCTTTTCAGCTTGACTCGTCAAATGATTTTGGTCAATGATCGTTGTTCAACTTCAACGTCACCTAATGAGTTGTCATCAATGCGCCGTAATTTTCGCATTTATTGACACGCACCTGACGATTTGGAAATCGTCGCTTGCATTCAATTCGGGTCATTATTGATGTTTTTGAATCATTTTGTTCACCCTTTCCACTTCTGACAGTTAAGGAAAGGGGTATAAAATGAGGAATTTGAATCCTTTTCAAACTCTATCGTCTTTGAGTTTTTGAGAGCATAGAAAGTCGAAAATCCCCAAATTTTCCAATTATTTGAAAAAACTGGTGTTTATCTTCCCCGGTGCTTGAAATCTTCATCTCTGTGTTCCCTTCTGTTTCATCCAACTCAAACCAAACCAGGTAACTTGCTATTCCTTCATAGTAGATTTAATTTCAAGTTTTTGTACGGTTGTCATGGCTAGGGTTTTAGGGTTTGAGATGGAGGTAAAATATTGTTATAACTACATGAATCATAGGGTTTAATTTACAAAAGAATAGATGGCCCTTGGATAGAGCTGACCTTAGAGGAGTGCATAACCATTTTAACAAAATGGGGGCTTTTCTTTGGGGAAATTGATTTTTCGGCCAATGAAAGCTTAAGGGATATGACCGCAGGTGACCAAGGGTTGTTCGCTTTCGCCTGTTCAATAATTTGATAGACCATTCCATAAATTTTTACACTAGGATTGGCAAACCACCTTTTCTTGCAAAGACTTTTCCCTTCCCAGCGGAATCTAGCTCGTCTTTAGGTAGCTCGTCTCCTTCATCTTCTAGGAATGATTCCCCTATTCTTTATATTTTGTAGATATGGTGGATAGCGAGCAAAATCGTGACATCGACCAAGATGAGGCATCGACCTTAAGCTCCGGCAGAATTGCTAACCTCTTTTGCTCAGGTATGGCTGTTGCTTGACGTGAGAGGGGGTATGTGGCTCCGGCAGCCGGTAAGTCGGTCAGCGAGTCAACAATTAGGATCCTCCATGATCACTTTTAGATATCGAGAGAGGAGTATGTGTTGACCCATTTTAGAGAGAGGCAAAGGAAAGCGAAAGATTTGATCGATTGGGCGCTAGATTCGAGCAGAGTGGCCATTTATTATGGGCAATTTGAAATAGGACTTAGGCTACCCTTATATCCCTTCATCAATGAATTCTTGGAGGGCTTTATCGCTCCGATGCAGCTAGGGGCCAATACACTTAGGGTTTTGGTCGCCTTCGCCATGATCTGTAGGTTCGTCGGCTACGAGCCATGTGTTTATGTCTTCAAGCAATTTTTAAGGTAGTGATCAATGAGAAGACCTTGGGAATTAGTACTCCCGGTAAGGCCAAGGCACCCAAACTTAATTTTCATCAATTTGACCGACAAATGTACGGGCTGGAACACTCACCTAATTCACTTGGAGAGTAAGAAAGAGTAGGAATTTCCATTGCCGACCAAGTGGTCAGAAGTGATGAAAGATGAAGATTACTAGGTCCCTGAGTGGAGCAAGACGCTCGTGAGGAGGTTGAAAGTTATTGCTAGGGAGGGACACAGCTTCGACCCGACCTTGGAGTCGAGCGAAGGACTTCGGGCCGGAATGATGATGGGAGATGAAGGAGGTCTCCAGCCTTTGGTCCCTATAATTAGGAGCTTGCGATACCCTGATTGGGTTATTTATGTGGGTGGTAAGTATGAGAGCAGTTGTCGCCTGTGCATACGAGCAGAAGGGCACTGCATATTTATGTGGGTGGTAAGTATGAGAGCAGTTGCCTTTGTGCGCATACGACGAAGAAGGGCACTTCTGTGGTAGGCCAGCAGCGATTAAGTAGCTTTCTTTTAACTGTTGAATTCTTCTTTTTGGTCGTCATTACTTGTCTTAACCCTTTGATTTTGATCGTGCAGTTTTGTTGCCCAACTAAGAGTTTATCATGAACAGGATCGTCAACATAGATGACCGGAGGAGGAGCAAGAAAGCGCATGGTCGCACCAATGCTCGAGTTAGCATGAAGCGAGAGATTGCTGCTCGCAACAATCTACTTCCCACAAAAATGGGGTAGGGATGGTCCTCATAGATGGTTCCCAACCCGTCAAGCCAATCGAAGCCTCAGTTAGCGCCCAAAACATAAAACCAAGGCTTGGGTGCCCAGAGTATAGATAGAAGTGTTGATCGAGCTGCTTCCTTGTGAGGTGGAGCAGACTCCCACGGTGAGTTGCCTCCTGGCAATGAGCAGTTCGATCCCTCCACTAGGTCGCAAGTTGTCGAGTTAATAGTGGACTTGACGGAGGAAGGACAAGGAGAGAATGTATACTCCTTGGTCTTAAATAGAAAGAGAGGCCGAGGCTGCCAAAATCTAGAAATGGGCAATGCGGCCAAGAAAAGAGATGCGGTTGGTTCATCTGCCAGGTCGACTGGGTCTGAGTCGAGCCCCCCCTCCCCAAAACAGTTGATGGTGGGATTCTCGATGTTGATGAGGTGCAATCCATGGTGGATGCATTGAGTACGTCGCCCCACTAAGGGGGGTGGATTCTCTTGCACGCCCGATCCGAAAATGGACATGGGCCAAGTTGTGATACGTCAAGCCGCAGACCAGGATCTGCTTGCCTCCTTCCCCAGCTCCGGACTAACTCCAGAGGAGTTCAGCAACCGCCTGGCCCTAGTTTCCTATGAGGTAACAATTGTCTATTTTCCAAGCTCTTTTTCTTTTGTCCGAATCAAATTTGTCCGTCTTTTGTTTGTTTGGCAGCCTTTGGTGTTGGTCGAGCAGGACAAGTGTAAATGGAGGGTGACCATTGAAAGGGAGAAGACGGCCCAAGCCAACCTGGCCAGAAAAGTGAGGGAAGCTGGGGAGCTAAAGAAGAAACCCCACGCCAGGATGGCCAATGTGAGGCGGTGAAACGGCCTACTTTAACGTCGAGAAAGAGAGGACGGCCTACTTTAACGTCGAGAAGGAGAGAGATAATGTCCTTCACTCCCTAAAGACTGCCCAGGAGCAGTTGGCTCCCCTCCAAGAGCAGGTCGCCTATTGGAGACCAGTAAAGGCTAAGCTAGAGGAGCGGGTCGCCCTGGCGAGTCAGGAGAAGGTCAAGCTCGAGACACAAGTTGAGAGTGTCACTAACATGTTCCAGGACTGCAAAAACTTGATGCTCTAAGTGAATAAGGAGCACAGAGCTGCCAGGATAAAATGGCAGGAGGCTCAAGATAGGGAGAGAGCTGTTGTGGAGAACTATAAATACAGTGATGAGTGCTACACCATCATTGTCGAGCGAGTAAATGACATCTTTGGCGTAGGCCGTAAGCATTTGGCTCGACGTGATTTAGTCGATCCGAACGTTGACGTAAGCGTGGAGAAGCTAGCCCAACTTGCTTGTGAGCCTCTATATGATGATGTTTCTCGTGCAGGACACTCCCTGGTTCCCTTTGAGGATTGGACTTAGATGTTATAGCTCATAAATATATAGAAGATGGTTATGAGCCCTGGTATGCGCCTGTTGTCCATGCTCGGAACTTTGACATGATCGTAAAAGAAACTATTGATACCGAGGTTAAAGAGGATGATCAAGTCGAGGTGGAAGTGACACAAGACCAGGTCTTTCAAGATGCTAAGCAACAGAAACAGCAGCAACTTTGATTTTCTTTGTAATTGTAAGAAACAAGTCTGGAAACAATTTTTTCTTTTCTCTTTGGTCGACATGCCTTGGCTCGGTTTGGGAGGCATTTAACTTTTATAACAATTGTATCAGTCGACACTATACGTGTCCAAACGGTTATAACCGCCGTTAACTGTTATAACCGGCGGTTAAAAAAACCATTAACACTTAACCGTAACCTAACCGTTAACCGTGTACTAACGGTTGCGGTTATCCGGTTAACGGTTATAACCGGTTAACACGGTTTATCCAATTAAAACGGTTAACTAAAGCCCTTTTTTTTCAAATTAATCCTTTTAACGAAATTTTTAACAATTTCTGTTAACTATTTTTTGAAAAATTCCAAGGCCACGGCCACGGCCATCCAAGGCAACGCGGGCCGAATGACCAAGGCCAAGGCCTCTCATATTTAAGCAAGAGCCACATTTACTTTGATATTCATTCGATGTGGGATAATGACCACGACCAAGGCAAGGCCATGGCCGGCCAAGGCCAAGGCCACGGTCGAGCCAAGGCTGCCATTTAGTTCCTTTGTTTTCAATGTGGGATAATGACCAAGGCCAAGGCCACGGCCGAGGATATGTATTCATTGATACACACACACATATATTTGTAATAATATTTGTCAGGCTTACGATGGTGATTGGTGGCCGAGGATATGTATTCGGGCATACAATCTCTATATGGTTTCATTATAAAAGCACAAAATTTTTAAATTAATTTTAATTATTGTATAATCTACATGGCTTAATTCATTTTGAAAATAAAAATATTTTTAATTATTCATTTTGAATTTTTTTAATTAAATTAATTTAAAATATTTTCAAATAATTAAAAAAAATTGGCCTCGCCCGTGGCGGCGTGGAAGGCCGTGGCCGTGGCCGTGGCCTTGGCCTTGGTCATTATCCCACATTGAAAATAAAGGAACTAAATGGCCTTGGTCGGCCGTGGCCTTGCCTTGGCCGTGGTCATTATCCCACATCGAATGAATATCAAAGTAAATGTGGCTCTTGCTTATATATGAGAGGCCTTGGCCTTGGTCATTCGGCCCGCGTTGCCTTGGCTGGCCGTGGCCTTGGAATTTTTCAAAAAATAGTTAACATAAATTGTTAAAAATTTCGTTAAAAGGATTAATTTGAAAAAAAAAGGGCTTTAGTTAACCGTTTTAACCGGATAAATCGTGTTAACCGGTTATAACCGTTAACCGGATAACCGTAACCGTTAGTACACGGTTAACGGTTAAGTTACGGTTAAGTGTTAACGGTTTTTTTAACCGGCGGTTATAACCGTTAACCGGCGGTTATAACCGTTTGGACACGTCTAGTGTCGACTGATACAATTGTTATAAAAGTTAAATGCCTCCCAAACCGAGCCAAGGCATGCCGACCAAAGAGAAAAGAAAAAAATGTTTCTAGACTTGTTTCTTACAATTAAAAAGAAAATCAAAGTTGCTGCTGTTTCTGTTGCTTAGCATCTTGGAAGACCTGGTCTTGTGTCACTTCCACCTCGACTTGGTCATCCTCTTTAACCTCGGTATTAATAGTTTCTTTTACGATCATGTCAAAGTTCCGAGCTTGGACAACAGGCGCATACCAGGGCTCATAACCATCTTCTATATATTTATGAGGTATAACATCTAAGTCCAATCCTCAAAGGGAACCAGGGAGTGTCCTGCACGAGAAACATCATCATATAGAGGCTCACAAGCAAGTTGGGCTAGCTTCTCCACGCTTACGTCAACGTTCGGATCGACTAAATCACGTCGAGCTAAATGCTTACGGCCTACGCCAAAGATGTCATTTACTCGCTCGACAATGATGGTGTAGCACTCATCACTGTTTTTATAGTTCTCCACAACAGCTCTCTCCCTATCTTGAGCCTCCTCCTGCCATTTTATCCCGGGCGGCTGTGCTCCTTATTCACTTAGAGCAACAAGTTGTTGCAGTCCTAGAACATGTTAGTGACACTCTCAACTTGTGTCTCGAGCTTGACCTTCTCCTGACTCGCCAGGGCGACCCGCTCCTCTAGTTTAGCCTTTACTGGTCTCCAATAGGCGACCTGCTCTTAGAGGGGAGTCAGCTACTCCTGGGCAGTCTTTAGGGAGTGAAGGACATTATCTCTATCTTTCTCGACGTTAAACTAGGCCGTGCTCTCTTTCTCGACGTTAAAGTAGGCCGTTTCACCGCCTCACACTGGCCATCCTGGTCGTGGGGTTTCTTCTTTAGCTCCCCAGCTTCCCTCACTTTTCTGGCCAGGTTGGCTTGGGCCGTCTTCTCCCTTTCAATGGTCACCCTCCATTTACAATTGTCCTGCTCGACCAACACCAAAGGCTGCCAAACAAACAAAAGACGGTCAAATTTGATTCGGACAAAAGAAAAAGAGCTTGGAAAATAGACAATTGTTACCTTAGAGGAAAATAGGGCAAGGCGGTCGCTGAACTCCTCTGGAGTTAATCCGGAGCTGGGGAAGGAGGCAAGCAGATCCTGGTCTGCGGCTTGACATATCACAACTTGGCCCATGTCCATTTTCGGATCGGGCGTGCAAGAGAATTCACCCCCCTTAGTGGGGCGACGTCACTCAATGCATCCACCATGGATTGCACCTCATCAACATCGAGAATCCCACCATCAACTGTTTTGGGGAGGGGGGGGGCTCGACTCAGACCCAGTCGACCTGGCAGATGAACCAGCCGCATCTCTTCTCTTGGCCGCATTGCCCATTTCTAGATTTTGGCAGTCTCGGCCTCTCTTTCTATTTAAGACCAAGGAGTATACATTCTCAACTTGTCCTTCCTCCGTCAAGTCCACTATTAGCTCGACAACTTGCGACCTGGTGGAGGGATCGAACTGCTCATTGCCAGGAGGCAACTCACCGTGGGAGTCTGCTCCACCTCACAAGGAAGCAGCTCGATCATCACTTCTATCTATATTCTGGGCACCCAAGCCTTGGTTTTATGTTTTGGGCGCCAACTGAGGCTTCAATTGGCTTGACGGGTTGGGAATCATCTATGAGGACCATCCCTACCCCATTTTTGGGAAGTAGACTGTCATGAGCAAAGAATCTCTCGCTCCATGCTAACTCGAGCATTGATGTGACCATGCGCTTTCTTGCTCCTCCTCCGGTCATCTATGTTGACGATCCTGTTCATGATAAACTCTTAGTTGGGCGACAAAACTGCACGATCAAAATCAAAGGGTTAAGACAAGTAATGACGACCAAAAAGAAGAAATTCAACAGTTAAAAGAAAGCTACTTAATCGCCAAGTGGCCTAGCCGCTTGCAGTGCCCTTCTGCTCGTATGCACAGGCGACAACTGCTCTCATACTTACCACCCTCATAAATAACCCAATCAGGGTATCGCAAGCTCCTAATTATAGGGACCAAAGGCTGGAGACCTCCTTCATCTCCCATCATCATTCCGGCCTGGACATAGAAGTCCTTGCTCGACTCCAAGGTCGGCCAAGAACCCGTGTCCCTCCTAGCAATAACTTTTACTACAAGAAAAATGGGTTTTGACAACGTTTTTATTAACAATGTTTTTAAATAAACGTTGTCAATTACGTTGTGGTTTAATTTATACAACTACGTTTTATACAGAAACGTTGTAATAGGGAAAGACTACAACGTTTATATTTCAAAACGTTGCGGATAGGACAACGTTTTTTAAAAACCTTGCACTTGAAAACGTTTTTATTAAAAACGTTGTAGTACTATTCATTCGCGCGCCTAGACATTTCTGCCAAAAAGTTTAATTTGCAATTAAAAAAAGAAAAGAAAAGAAAAGGAGTCAGCGTACTACTCCTCACAAATCGCTAAGCACCACCAGAAAACCCTTTCCCTCTTCTTCATCGGCGCTAGTTCCTTCGGCGGCAACGGCGGCTCTCACAAATCGCTCAACACCACCGGAAAACTCTTTCCATCTTCCTCATCAACTAGTTCCTTCCGCGGCTGCAGCTCTCGATCGAACGATCAATATCTCTCTTCTTTGTAGGCGACGAGTCTCAAGCTTTCTCCTTAGGCGATGACTTTATTCTCAGGTCTTTCTCTCTCTCTCTCGCGCGTCGTCGTCATTGTCTGTATTTGTTAAAAATTAGGGCTTAAAATTACCCTCAAAATTATTCTTTAATTTCTGTATTTCGCACCTTCCCTCTTGATAACTAGGGTTCGTTGAGCTAAGGCGTCTCTGGTAAGTGGGTTGAAGGCTGAGTTGAGGATCGTTTGAAATCAAAGAGTACTTTGTTTCAAGAGTAAGTTGTAAGTAAATCTTTTCTTTGTTTGTTTAATGTAATTTGGTAAGTTAGGAATTTTGAAATTGGTGGGGGTGTGAAATTTGTTGGGTTAAATTAAACCTAAATGGTTTTGGGGAGGAAGGGGTTTGTAGAAAGATCAATTTATTTTGATTGATATTGAATAAATTTGATTGATGACAGTAAGATTTGAGTTTTTTATTTGATTTGGAGGGGGTGTTTAAGGCTGATTGTTTGATTTCGGCTTATGAATTCACTTATTTTGGAAAATAAGTTGCTTGAAGAAGCACCCTTGCCTGCTCTTAACACCTGAGCTGAGAAAAGCCATGGGTGATGCAACAGCTGTTGCAGCAGCATCTATGGGTTACATTGGTGTTGGCAATGTTGAGTTCGTTTTGGATGAAAGAGGAGGCTTTTACATTGGTGTCTTTCATTTCTTGCTTACTAGTTTATAACATTTTCTTTTCAGGGGCTGAATGTCAAACAGGTCTACACTAGGTCTTTCATTGCTGCACTTTGCTTTCATGTATATCAGCAGGTAAGTCTTTAAGGTCTGTTTGCTCTGCTTGAATTCATTAATCACATCTTAGTTTGGTTCTCCAATGCTGCCATATATATCTTTGTCGGATGCTCTTATTTATATGTAAAGTAAGGCCCAAGTGTGTGAAATGAAAAGAAAGTTAAAATGGTTATGCTAGAGAAATTTTAAGAGGTGTGTGGAAGAAAGAAAGCAAGAGACCTGAAAGGAAATGGGTTATTTTTTGAGGTCATTCATTAGAATCGGCAGTTTACTTAATCAGGTGGAAAGCAAGCTTGCCAATACAGGACTATATTCACTTAATTCATCTCTTTACCAGTCAATAAGAAGCATGTCATCTGCTAAGCTCTTTGTTGGAGGTGCAGATCCTTCTTTTTCTCGACTATTAAAGTTATATTTTGTACTGATGTAATAACTTTGTACTTATATAGGTATCTCATATTCAACCGACGAAAATGACTTGAGACAAGCATTTGACCAGTATGGTCAAGTCATAGAAGGTACTCCTTATTTCTCTTATGCCTCTTTTGAATACTATAACAATTTCATTGATGAGCTATTAGAAAGTGGTGAGCAATATGAACCTTTCAATTGAATATACACTAATTATAAGGCGCACATGCTAAGATTCCATGCCCGATAACGTTTATGATGAATAGAGCAAGAAATCTTCTGATTGTATTTCCGCTCCTTGGTTTTTTGTGAAGATTTTACACTCAAAGATGTTTTTGCCTTCATAGCAAGTGCAATCTGATTATTTTGTACTTCAATATTTGTCCCTGTTATCATTCTTGAGTATGAAAGAGAGTGATTTTCTGTCAATAGTTGGAGATAGAGTCACTGATGTTCTTTCCAGGTTACTAAAATTCTACTAAATAATTTCCTTAAGCAATTTTCTCATATACTCTGTTTTTCATTAGATAAAAGAGATTATATTGAAGAAGGGCAAGATTGGATGTCTGCTGGAGTTCTATGATTTTTCAGATGGTAAGTAGACTTTACATATACCAGTTTCATTTCATACTCAATTCTAAATTTACAATGAATAGTTTGCAATATAAATGGGTCTCTTTTTTGGTCAATTACTATTTACTCTGTCCCAAAAAATTGAGCAATTTTGACATTCATATTGGGACGGAGGGAGTAAATTACTACATCTATGTTTTCAACTTTGCAGGACAGTTCATTGAGCATCACACTTTATCTATGCGCCTTGAAAATATATTCCACTAGACTAACTGCTAGAAATGGCTACTGCGGAAGTATTTAAACTCTGAAAGAAGAATCAGGAGTATCCATTGTTTTGTGTCATTTGTGGATATTGATTTTTTCGTGAAATATGAAGATAGAATATCAAAGAACTATTGAAGTTGTTTTGTCGGAGTTTTGCTTACCTGCAACCCCCTTGAAGCTGATTCCATATTTTTCTACAAGGTCTTATAATTTCTGTAACAGGGTGTTTTGTTGGGACTATCAAATACTGCTAGTGTGCTCGCTGGTGTCTTCGGTACAGCTGCAACTGGATACATACTCCAAAAAGGTAGATCCCAGCCTTCTTTAATTTTATTTTGGCTCCTTTTTTTTTTTTCCCATGTGGTTACTTCTTCCTACTGTTGCAATTTAGGCCTCACATGTAATATGCAATGGAAGACTGTCCGCATTGATACTGTGTTTTAGTTTGAAGTCGTTGATTTAGTTCAATTTCAAATATGTTTATCATATGTCATTAATTATATTTTCATAATTTTTTTGATTATTTAGGTTTACTTGGAGGATGAAGTTGTTAACTGGACGAAGTGGTCAGGAAGCAACCCGATGCCACCGGAGTTTTGGATCCTTCCGTCCTTCCTTCCAATGCATCCCGGTGAGTTGACTTTTCAAGGCTCAATTCTACATATCTATATATATTTATATGTATGTATACCTCTGTATAATGTTGAATGTCTCTTAAATGCAGCAAAGATGTGGTGTTACTGTCGGATGGTGTACATGCCAATGTCATATCTGTACGAAAAACGGTTTGTTGGTCCGATCACTACTCTTATTTATGGGTTGCTGAGGACGGAATGAAAATGCAGAGATTTGGAAGTCAACTATGGGATACGGGTTTCGCAATTCAAGCACTGTTGGAGGTAGAAAATTTGAGATATTTAAAAGAACTTACATTTTCTCTATGTTCTGTCTTGAAATTTCCCTTTAGGACATATTTGTTGGTTTACTTTTACAATTTTGTTTCTATATGAATTGTACATGCAATTAATTTGTAAAGTAAACAAGAAATAAATTTTATTTATATTTGATGTGACTAGTGCTTTTACGAGTTGTTCTAGCACGTAGGTTGAATGTGAATTAGGGAAAGAGCAGAAAAACAAAATTTATTAAAAAAAAAAAACTTTTCACAACGTTTTAGAAACATAGAAAACCTTAAAACAACGTTTATAAAACGTTGTCAAAGATAGGACAACGTTTATATAAACGTTGTTTTAAGGTTTTCTACAACGTTTCTAAAACGTTGTCTTAGACCCTATTACAACGTTTATGAAAAATGTTGTCAAAGGTATGACAACGTTTTTAAAACGTTGTCTTAGATCCTATTACAACGTTTATAAAACGTTGCCTTAGACTGGGACCAAAGACAACGGTGGATAACACAACGTTTTCAAAAACGTTGTCAAAGGTTTTTAACAACGTTTAAAAAACGTTGTGAAAGCCCATTTTTGTTGTAGTGTTTCAACCTCCTCACGAGCGTATTGCTCCACTTAGGGACCTAGTAATCTTCATCTTTCATCACTTCTGACCCCTCGGTCGGCAATGGAAATTCCTACTCTTTCTTACTCTCCAAGTGAATTAGGTGAGTGTTCCAGCCCGTACATTTGTCGGTCAAATTGATGAAAATTAAGTTTGGGTGCCTTGCCTTACCGGGAGTACTAATTCCCAAGGTCTTCTCATTGATCACTACCTTAAAAATTGCTTGAAGACATAAACACATGGTTCGTAGCCGACGAACCTACGGATCATGGCGAAGGCGACCAAAACCCTAAGTGTATTGGCTCCTAGCTGCATCGGAGCGATAAAGCCCTCCAAGAATTCATTGATGAAGGGATATAAGGGTAGCCTAAGTCCTATTTCAAATTGCCCATAATAAAGGGCTACTTTGCTCGAATCTAGCGCCCAATCGATCGAATCTTTCGCTTTCCGTTGCCTCTCTCTGAAATGGGTCAACACATACTCCTCTCTCGATATCTAAAAGTGATCATGGAGGATCCTAATTGTTGACTCGCTGACCGACTTACCAGCTTGCTGGGAGCCGCATACCCCCTCTCACGTCGAGCAACAGCCACACCTGAGCAAAAGAGGTCAGCAATTCTGCCGGAGCTTAAGGTCGATGCCTCATCTTGGTCGATGTCACGATTTTGCTCGCTATCCACCATATCTACAAAATATAAAGAATAGGGGAATCATTCCTAGAAGATGAAGGAGACGAGCTACCTAAAGACGAGCTAGATTCCACTGGGAAAGGAAAAGTCTTTGCAAGAAAAGGTGGTTTGCCAATCCTAGTGTAAAAATTTATGGAATGGTCTATCAACTTATTGAACAGGCGAAAGCGAACAACCCTTGGTCACCTACGGTCATATCCCTTAAGCTTTCATTGGCCGAAAAATCAATTTCCCCAAAGAAAAGCCCCCATTTTGTTAAAATGGTTATGCACTCCTCTAAGGTCAGCTCTATCCAAGGGCCATCTATTCTTTTGTAAATTAAACCCTATGATTCATGTAGTTATAACAATATTTTACCTCCATCTCAAACCCTAAAACCCTAGCCATGACAACCGTACAAAAACTTGAAATTAAATCTACTATGGAGGAATAGAAAGTTACCTGGTTTGATTTGAGTTGGATGAAACAGAAGGGAACACAGAGATGAAGATTTCAAGCACCGGGGAAGATAAACACCAGTTTTTTCAAATAATTGGAAAATTTGGGGATTTTTGACTTTCTATGCTCTCAAAAACTCAAAGACGATAGAGTTTGGAAAGGATTCAAATTCCTCCTTTTATACCCCTTTCCTTAACTGTCAGAAGTGGAAAGGGTGAACAAAATGATTCAAAAACATCAATAATGACCCGAATTGAGTGCAAGCGACGATTTCCAAGAAAAATGTCCAATCGTCAGATGCGTGTCAATAAATGCAAAAATTACGGCGCATTGATGACAACTCATTAGGTGACGGTTATAGACGGTTATAACCGTCGGTTAGCCAGTTTGAAAAATCGTTAACCTTAATCGAACCGGTAAACAACCGATTTTGGTTAATCCGGTTACGGTTAAACCGGTTAACGGGTTTGACCGGTTAGTTGGCCGGTTAAAAACTGTCTGTTAGCCGGTTTCGGTTAGATTTTGGACACGTCTAGTCGACACTGATGAATGTGTTTTTACCCATCCAAATCCAAATGATATACCTTAAGACCTATTTTATGCTCGAACCTTGGGTGTTTTGATGTCGTTTTTGGTGTTTGTGTAAGTACAGGGAGCGAGACGAAAAGGATTAAACTATACTAAAAAGGAGCCAAGAAACAGGATGGAGTGAAGTGAAGCAGAAAAGAAAAGAACAGATGCTGTCAGACAGACTGTGCGACCGCACCCCTCCACCAATGCGACTGCACCTAAAGCCACAGATCAAACGCGCGACCACACTACTTGGAAGGCGCAACAGCACAAAATTCTGTGCACATTTGTGCGACCGCACCCATTATAGGGTTTGATCGCACCCATGGCGGATCAGAGCGTTGCCTTCTCGAATTTGAAGAGGATTTAGTAGTGGAAGCTAATTAGGAAACTCTTCCTATTCCTTAGAATATATAAAAAGACACTATTAAGTTTTTAAAACATCTTTTAGATCCTAGGTTTTATTAATTGTTTCAAGAAAGATTTCAAGGATTGAAGATCCATGTTTTATGTTCATATTTTATTTTCTTTTTTTTATCTTTTATGGCTCGTAGTAGCTAAACTTCTTGATTCCTAAATTGGGTAAATAACTTTTGAATCTTTATGCTAAGATTTGAATTATTTCTATTCAATCTCATTCTTGTTCATCTCAATATTCTTAGTGTTCATTCTTGGATTCAATTGTATGATAAGATACTTTTGATCTCTTGAATTACTTGGGTATAAGTTGTTGCACTAACGTGGATAATTTATATTGGCATGAATGGATTCTATCGAGGACCTAGTGAAAATCAAAAGAATCTAGGTTCCATTGGTCTTAAGCATTAAATGAATTTTGATTGTTTCTATTGACCTAGCGGAACATATAACCAAGAAAGAAATATTAGGGTTTCAATCTGCACATCAAACATCCAAACCCTAAATTTGTGAACGAACTTATGAATGAGACTGATCCCCTTTATCCCTTTGAAATATCATAAAGTAATGATAGTTATGAATCATAATCCATGAATCCCTTGTCTATTTGATTTCTTTCGTTTTCTTTAATTCTTGCTTTATAGTTTAATAATCAAACAATCAATAAAAAACCACTTCTTGGTTACTTTTGCATTATTTAAATAAACTTGTTCACACACACGTCTCTGTGGATTTGACCCTTGCTTATGCATATTACTAATGCGATCACTAGTGCACTTGTTAGCTAAATTATAATAAGAGGGAGAAATTCTCCATCAAGTTTTTGGCGCCGTTGCCAGGAACTTATTGTGATTGAACAAGTTATTTTTATAGTGTATGCTTGGTCGACGTTATTTGATTCTTACCTTGGAGCTATTGAACGACGACATTGATAAATTAGGTCGTTATAAACTGGAATTAAACGAGGGCAATCCCCTCAAATAGACCTAGAAGCGGAGCTTGAATCCTCTACCACCGAGGTAGAGGAACCAAAAGTCGAGATGGCAGAACCACCGGCTCAGACATTTGAGGACTTCTTACGTCCTAAGGTAGACACATCAATGTCCTGTATAGTGTTGTCCGAAAGGAGTAAAGAACTTAGAGGTCAGGGGTCAATATTTTGCCATGTTACCTAATTATCAAGGTCTTTCTTCTGAAGACCCTTTGACCTTTTTGAGAGATTACATGATGACTGTTTCACACTTTCCAGGTAACGAAGGAGTGATTGATGAACAAATTAGATTGAAATGATTCCCCTACACCATGAAAGGGAATGCAAAGACATGGTTAATGATGCTCACACCTAGGAGAATAAGCACATGTGATGAACTGCATGATACATTTTTTTGCAAATATTACCCACATCCCAGATTGGCCACATTTAGACAGAAAATAATTGGCTTTATTCAAAAGATAGGAGAACCATTCCACGAGGCTTGGGATAGGTTCAAAATGATGTTGGTCCAATGTCCCCATCACAATTTTCCTCTACCATTTTTGAACTAACAGTGTTTGGAATTTCTGAACTTTGAAGGAAGAATAATGCTTCAATATGTTCTAATTAACAGATGTCTTTAATGCTTTGGATGATGGAATGAATAAACCTGACATTCTGAGGGGTTATTTATAGTTTTTCAAGAGTTTGGTGTCTTTGGGAATATACACAATTCGGACGGACGGATCCGGGACCGTCCGATCGATCCCGATCAAGGCACCCGCATTGAGCGGAGCGACCCACATACATTCGAGGACACGTGGATCCTCCATCTGAACAGACCAATGTCCATTCGAATGGACACATCCGCCCATTGCACCTATTCGGCCCAATATGTCCGCCCCACGTACCTATTCAGCCTAATTTGCGGCCTGCCCCACCTGGGTGTCCATGGACCGAATCGAACCGAACCGTCCCTTGGTTCGAACCACTGCATGCACTGAACCACCTGATTCAACCCATCTAGCTGGGTGAGCTGGACAAAACTTTAAGGCTCCTAGAGACGATGCGAAGTGTGCCCTAAAGTGCCCAATGTGCCTCGGGCTCATACTCGTGGTTCGAATTTGAGCTAGTCTAAAACTAGCACAGTTTGACCACTATTTGCATAGCTAGCCCAATGGACCACTAGGTTGCATGGTAGGTGTATAACACTTGATTGTTACCTCCTTGAAATGGATAAGTTTATAAACTCTCCTACTTTGTGCTTTATAGGCAATGTGAGATATAACTTTCCATATTCACAAAACTCTTCATAAATTCATTATAAATTGCTTAGTTTGAGTATTAATTTCTCATTCATCACAATTTGATTTTCAGAAAATAAATACATCACATTAATTTACTCCAAATGTAGATTATAAATATGCAATCTATTTTCATTTACAAAAAATGAAGTTACATTTAATTTTTGGTCAAATATTAGTCAAACCCAATATTTGAAACCAAATTCCAACATGTTACGGTGAGTCTGAATTTCTTCCAAATCCTTCAGTTGTTTCATATACACTTTTTCTTCCAAATCACCATTTAAAAATGATGTTTTGACATCCATTTGATGGATCAATAGATTCTGAATAGCTGCCAAAGCTATCAGTAATCTAATAGTAGATATACGAGCAACTAGTGCATAAGTATCGAAGTAATCGATCCCTTCCTTTTGTCTATAGCGTTAGATTACCAATCGAGCTTTAAACTTGTCAATTGTTCCATTGACTTTCATTTTCTTTTTGAATATCCATTTGCACCCTAAAGGTTTGCAACCTGGTGGTAAATCAGACAAGACCCATGTATTATTTTTCATAATAGAACTAATCTCATCATCAATTGCTTCTTTCCAAAACCCAGCATCTCGATATTTTATTGCTTCATCATAAGTTCTTGGATCCTCCTCTATACTATAACAGTAAGAGTATTGAGATTCAATTTGATCTCTTGATCCCATAACTAAATATAGTTGAAAATCAGAACCATATGATTTAGCTTTTCTTGCTCTTTTACTTCTACGAGGTTCGGGTGTCTCACTTGGTACCTCAATTGAATGATCATTCATTTGAGATTCAAATTAAATTGGTATAATATCCTTTGGTCTAGGTATTGAAGAGAAACGATTCTCATCAAAGATTGCATCTCTCGATTCTATAATTGTGGTAATAGAAATGAAATCATTAGGTTCTATAACATAAACCCTATATGCCTTGGAATGCTCAAAGATATCCAAAAAAGATGCAGTCAATACCTTTTTCTCCCAACTTTTTCCTTTTAGGGTCCGAAAGTCTAACCACGGCCCTACACCCCAAACTTGCAAAAATGTCAAGTTGGGTCGTTTCTTATACCAAAGCTCATATGGGGTAATTTTGTTCCTTTTATTAGAAACTCTATTAAATAAATGGCAAGCCGTTAACATGGCTTCTCCTCAAAACCCGTCACTCAAGCCTGAGTAAGATAACATGGCATTAACCATTTCTTCAAGAGTTCTATTTTTCCTTTCAGTCACACCATTTTGTTGTGGTACATAAGGAGCCGTAGTTTCATGAATTATCCCTACGGCTTGAAAATATTTAGGATCATAATATTCACCACCTCTATCCGTGCGTAAGGTTTTAATCAAGCAATTTAGTTGTAGTTCAACTTCTGTTTTATAAATTTTAAATTTATCTAGGGCTTCATCTTTTGCATGCAGCAAGTAAATGTAGCAAAACCTAGAAGCATCATCTATAAAAGTGACAATATACTTTTTATTGCCTAAAGATGGAGTTGCATGAAAATCACATAAATCACTATGTATTAATTCAAGTTTTACAGATTTTCGTGTAATACTTTTAAAAGGTTTTCTAGTGATTTTTGTCAACATGCAAGTATTACATTTTCCAGTATTTTTATCAATAGCAGGAATTAAACCATCTTTAGACATTTCAATCATTCTTTTATAGTGCACATGTCCTAAACGAGCATGCCATAATGAAGAGTTGATAATAATAGAAGAAGTCATATAAACAGAACTAGAGTCAACAGGAATTTTATTCAAATTCAATATAAACAACCCATTATTATAATAGCCAAATCCTACAAATACACTAGACTTCGAAAAGATATACTTATTGATGGATGTGGTTTTACCCATCCAAAATATATATTTCCTAGCTTATTTGGTGCTCGAAACCTTGAGAATTTAATGTATTTTCTAGTGTTTTGAAAGTACAGGGGTTGAAGTGCAACAATGTTGAAAACGGAGGATTGGAGCGTACTTTGGAAGCTTTTGGATCAAATTGAAATTTTGGAAAATTTGGGACAAAACGGAAATTATGAAGTTCAAGGGCCAAACCGTAAATATTGGAAATTCAGGGACTAAATGGGAAATATGGAATTTTTGGACGAATTTGATATATAAAAATTCATGGGTTAAAATGAAAAATAAAATCTCAAAGAGCGAAGTGCAAAAGAATTTTTTATAATGGCCAAAGTGCGACTGCAAAATTGCGAGACAAACTGAATATCAATTGTTACAAAACAAGGCAATTGTGGCTGGCCGAGGAAAGCTGCTTGTGGCCAAGGGATCAGGCAAGTGGCCGGCCACTGCATGGCTGTTTGGGGCCAAGCTTGAAGGAGAATGGGGCCAAGGTTGGGCCGAGAGTGGCCTGGGCAAGGAAGAAGCTGGAAATCAAGGTAGGTGCACGCCTAGTGCTATTGGGCGCACGCCCGGAAGTATTCAGATTAAAAGTAGGCGTACACCCGCCAAAGTAGGCGCGCGCCGGTATGTACGGACAGATGCGCCAGCTTCCTTATTTTGGACGGATTCTAAAGATTTTCCACAGATTTGCACAGAATCAGCCACGAATTTCGGGAGATTTTCTATTTTGACTAGGATTTTGACCCTAATTTGTTTCCAAAAAGGATTTCCACCTCCCTCCTCCTATATAAACAACCCTAGACTAGTTTTGTATCATCTTTGATCTTTTATCTTTGGATCTTTTGATCTTTTGATTTTTCTTATTCTTTCTCCTAAACTTATTACAATTCCTTTGTACAAGATTGAAGGTTTTAATTCAAGGTTTGAGGTATTTATTTTAATGGCTCTTCGAGGCTAAATTCTTTAGTTTGCGGATTGGTAGTAACACATATTAGATCTTTATGCTAAGGTTTTAATTCTTTCCATCTCTTTTTCGTTCTTGTTCTTCCCAACATTCTTAATCATTGTTCTTGAGATCAATTGTGTTGACCTAGCGGAATACCTTTGACCTCTTGAATTTATTTGGGTACGAATTATTGCACTAGCGTGGATAGTTTGTAATTTGACCATTGTTGAGAAGAATAGATTCAATTGAAGACCTAGCGGAAATCAAACGAATCTAGGTTTCATTGTTCTTAAGCTTTTAATTGAATTCTTGAATGTTTATATTGACCTAGCGAAATATATAAACAAGATAGAATTAGGAGGGTTTTAATGTTCTTATTGACCTAGCGGAATATATGAACATCTTAATCCTATAATTTTGTGAACGAACCCAAGAATGAGATTGAGTTATTTATTTACATGATTTAAATAGCATAAAGTGATAATATGTTGTGAATCCAATCCGTGAACTGTTTCGTAATCCTTGAATTATTTCCTTGTTTTGTTATTTTATTTGCTTAATTAGTTTTTGTTAATTAGTTTTAATAATAAAATCAAAACCAAAAACCCCCTTTTGTTTCTTGTCACACTAATTAAACCAATTTATTCAACACTCAAATCTCTGTGGATTCGACCCTTGCTTGTGCATACTACTACATCGGTAACTTGTACACTTGCAAGGTATTTTATTACAAGTGGATTTTTATCCAACAAGTTTTTGGCGCCGTTGCCGGGGATTTGTTGTGATTTGAACAAGTTTGTTTAATCGGTGTATGCTTGGTCGGCGTTCTTTGAATCCTACCTTGGAGCCATTGAACGACGACATTGATAGGTTAGGTCGGTGTTTGAAAAAACTTGAATTAAAAGAGGGCAATCCCCTCGAAAGTGACCTAAATTCTTCTGCCACCGGGGTAGAAGAGGAAGAAGCCGCGATGGCAATCCCACCGGCTCAAACCATGCAAGACTTTTGTCGTCCTAGAGTCGACGCCTCCATATCTTGCATTGTGTTATCGGAGGAGGCAAAGAACTTTGAAGTCAAGGGTCAATATTTTAACATGTTGCCCATGTATCAAGGCCTACCGGTCGAAGACCCTTTGAATTTCTTGCGTGAGTATATGATGATAGTATCTCACTTTCCGGGCAAAATAGGTGTAACCGATGAGCAAATTAGATTAAAGTGCTTCCCCTACACTTTGAAAGGGGCGGCCAAGACTTGGTTTATGATGTTACCACCTAGAAGTATAAGCACGTGGAATCAATTGCATGATGTGTTTTTACAAAAATATTATCCCCATCCCACGTTAGCTAATATGAGGCAAAAGATCATTGGATTTGCCCAAGAAATAGGTGAGCCGTTTCATGAGGCTTGGGACCGATTTAAAATGATGTTAGTGCAATGTCCCCATCACAATTTTCCTATGCCCTTGCTTAATCAAACTTTTTATGATGGTTTGAATCATGTTAATCAAGCCATGGTTGATAATGCGGCGGGGGGCACACTAGGAGCCAAAACTCCCCAAGAGACTCATGATTTATTTGAGATGTTGGGAGCTAATTCCCAACAAAAGAGTACAAGGGGTAAGGCTAGGGGAGTACATGAGTTAGAGGGTAATGATAATTTGGCTAAACAAGTATCTCAATTAATTGCCATGTTTAATAAAGGCACCTTTCTTGGTGCTAATGTTGTGCAAGATGCTTGTTCTATTTGTGGTCTCCTCACTCATGCTACTAAATTTTGTCCTAGTGGTGCGCAGTTTATTTCTAATGATGAGCAGGTACATGCACTCAATGGATTCAACCCAAGGCCTCCACAAAATAATCCATATAGCAACACTTACAATCCGGGGTGGAGGAATCACCCTAATTTTTCATGGGGAGGAAACCAAGGTAACCAAAACAAACCCCTACATACTCCACCACCCCAAGGACAATGTGAGACTAGGAAAGAGCCTTGGGAAGAGGCATTGGAAAGAATGAGGTTGGAGCAACAACAAGAATCAAGGCAACATAGTGCCGACATCAAAAAGCTTGAAACTCAAATTGGGCAACTTGCGGAAGCCCTTCAAGGTCACAAGCCCGGAACGTTTCTGAGCCAAGGACATCAAGCAATGGCCATATCCACACTACGGAATGGCAAAGTGGTAAGTCAAGAGGTTTGTTCTCCTTCTTCTTCTTCTCCCCCTCCTCCTCCTCCTATTTCTAATGAAGATGCGGAAAAGAGTACATGTGGATTGGGGGAAAAATCCAAAGACACTTATATACCCCCCAAGCCATATGCACCACCGGTGCCCTTTCCCGGTCGATTGATGAGACATAAGTTAGAGCATCAAATGAAAGAATTGATGGAGATGTTCTCCAAAGTTAGCATAAATCTCCCACTGCTTAATGTGATTAAAAATATTCCGGTCTATGCAAAATTTTTCAAAGAATTAAACTCCAAAAAGCATAGGTATGGAAAGAATGAGATGTTGATCATGGGAGAGAGTAGTGCCATAGTCCGACAAGACCTCCCACCTAAACTAAAGGACCCCGGAAGTTTCACAATTTCTATTACTATTGGGGATTCTAGTGAGGTGAAGGCAATGTTAGACCTTGGTGCTAGCATTAATTTATTACCATACTCCACATACTTGCAATTGGGCTTGTCCGAGTTGAAGCCCACCACAATGGCCCTCTATTTAGCGGACCGTTCTATTAGGAGACCAATGGGCATTGTGGAGGATGTATTGGTTAAAGTAGGGACCTTGATAGTTCCCGTTGACTTTGTGGTTATGGATATGGTTAGTGGAGGAAGTACGAGTAGAGACCCTATTATTTTGCTAGGACGTCCCTTCATGGCCACAACTAACACAATAATAAATGTGGGGAATGGGAAATTGTCCATGATGGTAGCGGATGAGAAGATAGAAATTTCGATTAATGATGTGATGAAACACCCCATGGATGATGATGGGGAAGGTTGTGAGTCCTTAGATGACATAGAGGAGGACAAGTGTGCTAAAGTAGATAAGAGTGACGGTGAGAATTCTAGGGATAAAGCGGACGTTCATGATATGGCTAGTAACAACAAGGCCGACAAACACTCTTTGAGTGACGGACCGTATCACCCCCTAGACCGACCTCGTAAGGAGTCGGTTTCAAAACTAAAATCATTTTTTCCTTTAAAAGCTGAAAGTAATAATTCATGTGCTCAAATTGAGGAATGTTATTGTCTTGATTTATCTGATTCTTTTATGGCTAACATTGATGATCAAAATAGCTCCTCTCATAATTATGTTGAGAAAGATGAGGTGCTTGATGTCCGTGGGACCAAGGCACCAAATGAGTTTGGGGGAGAGGCTCCCATGAAGAAAAAGAAAAAGAAGGCCAAGAAGAAGGCCAATAAAATTCCTTGGGCTCCACCAGAGCTAATCAAAAATGGTACCTACATATGGAAAGCGGTGGGCGTTTGTGCCCGCGAATATGCGAGGTGGGCCAAGGGAAGGAAGGCTAAGGCCAAAGAGATGTAAGTGGAGCAACGGTCGGGCTAACGACCTTAACCAAATGCGCTAATTGGGAGGCAACCCAAGTAGGTACGTTTTATTTGCTTTATTCATTTGCTTTGTTGTGTCATATAGTCCTTTGAACCCAAGGCATGTTTTTGTTCTCTTTGCTATGAGGACATAGCATGTTTTGAGTTTGGGGGTAGATATCTCTCCGAGTTTGTGAGTTTATAGGGGAGTGTATATAGTGTCACCCTCCAAAAAAATAGAAAAATTTAAAAATTTTGTTCTCATTATATGTTTGGAAGTTGGCCAACGTCCGTGATGATTTGAGAGAGTTTTTTATTGAGTTTTGCTAGTTTTTGCCAATTTGAATATGTTAATTAGAATTGCATTAATACATGTAAAACACAATTGCACCACCATTCACTTCCATCATTTTTCTTGATCATTGTTACCAATTTAGGAGACATTTATAGGATCACTTTGACATTCTCGGGGTTCCTAGAACATGTTTGCATGACTGTCAATAACACATCAATTAGGCTATTCGGGAAGTGATATGTGGCTATTTTCTTTGAACCCTATTTGTGAGCCTTTAACTTTCTCGTCACTTATATAAAAATTTTCCGCTAGAACCCCCTTTTGAGCTTGAAAAAGAATGGAATCTCTCACAAAGTGAGAGGTTATATTAGACCACCATTCGCCTTCATTTGTACCCTCATTATCCTACCCTTTTAACCTATACACAAGGTTTCTCACCTTTTCAAGAAAGTGAAACTAGGGAATGAATTGGGATTTTTGGGGGATGTTTTGAAAATCAAAGGATTGAGTGGAAAGTGGTCATGAAAAGAAAGAAAAGGGCTATGAATTGTTATGTAATGAAAAGAGGGGCTTGAGCAAAAAGTATTGAATGCACATTCTTCGTGATTTCATCTTAGTATCATTGATTTAGAGCATGTGGTTAGTGACCCTATAAAATATCTTACTTTGGTGACAATGATCTCCCATATTTCATTCATCATTCAGGCCGAGGTGGAAAATTGTGGGTTAGATGCATTAATGTAATTGTAATTGCATATTCTTTTTGGCACTTATTTAGCATATGTAAGTGAGAATCTGAGTTTTCTTTGGCCGACAACCTTGTATGTAGTGAGAACATATCAAATATATTTTATGTTGATTGTTTTTATTTGTTAGGGTAATTTTGATTTTGTTTATTTCTTTTGTTTTACTCGAGGACGAGCAAAAGATAAGTTTGGGGGTATTTGATGGATATGGTTTTACCCATCCAAAAGATATATTTCCTAGCTTATTTGGTGCTCGAAACCTTGAGAATTTAATGTATTTTCTAGTGTTTTGAAAGTACAGGGGTTGAAGTGCAACAATGTTGAAAACGGAGGATTGGAGCGTACTTTGGAAGCTTTTGGATCAAATTGCAATTTTGGAAAATTTGGGACAAAACGGAAATTATGAAGTTCAAGGGCCAAACCGTAAATATTGGAAATTCAGGGACTAAATGGGAAATATGGAATTTTTGGACGAATTTGATATATAAAAATTCATGGGTTAAAATGAAAAATAAAATCTCAAAGAGCGAAGTGCAAAAGAATTTTTTATAATGGCCAAAGTGCGACTGCAAAAATTGATAGACGAACCGAATATCAATTGCTACAAAACAAGGCAATTGTGGCTGGCCGAGGAAAGCTGCTTGTGGCCAAGGGATCAGGCAAGTGGACGGCCACTGCATGGCTGTTTGGGGCCAAGCTTGAAGGAGAATGGGGCCAAGGTTGGGCCGAGAGTGGCCTGGGCAAGGAAGAAGCTGGAAATCAAGGTAGGTGCACGCCTAGTGCTATTGGGCGCACGCCCGGAAGTATTCAGATTAAAAGTAGGCGTACACCCAGTCAAAGTAGGCGCGCGCCTGGTATGTACGGACAGATGCAGTCAGTTTCCTTATTTTGGACGGATTCTAAAGATTTTCCACAGATTTGCACAGAATCAGCCACGAATTTCGGGAGATTTTCTATTTTGACTAGGATTTTGACCCTAATTTGTTTCCAAAAAGGATTTCCACCTCCCTCCTCCTATATAAACAACCCTAGACTAGTTTTGTATCATCTTTGATCTTTTATCTTTTTTTGGATCTTTTGATCTTTTGATTTTTCTTATTCTTTCTCCTAAACATATTACAATTCCTTTGTACAAGATTGAAGGTTTTAATTCAAGGTTTGAGGTATTTATTTTAATGGCTCTTCGAGGCTAAATTCTTTAGTTTGCGGATTGGTAGTAGCACATATTAGATCTTTATGCTAAGGTTTTAATTCTTTCCATCTCTTTTTCGTTCTTGTTCTTCCCAACATTCTTAATCATTGTTCTTGAGATCAATTGTGTTGACCTAGCGTAATACCTTTGACCTCTTGAATTTATTTGGGTACGAATTATTGCACTAGCGTAGATAGTTTGTAATTTGACCATTGTTGAGAAGAATATATTCAATTGAAGACCTAGCGGAAATCAAACGAATCTAGGTTCCATTGTTCTTAAGCTTTTAATTGAATTCTTGAATGTTTATATTGACCTAGCGGAATATATAAACAAGATAGAATTAGGAGGGTTTTAATGTTCTTATTGACCTAGCGGAATATATGAACATCTTAATCCTATAATTTTGTGAACGAACCCAAGAATGAGATTGAGTTATTTATTTACATGATTTAAATAGCATAAAGTGATAATATGTTGTGAATCCAATCCGTGAACTGTTTCGTAATCGTTGAATTATTTCCTTGTTTTGTTATTTTATTTGCTTAATTAGTTTTTGTTAATTAGTTTTAATAATAAAATCAAAACCAAAAACCCCCCTTTTGTTTCTTGTCACACTAATTAAACCAATTTGTTCAACACTCAAATCTCTGTGGATTCGACCCTTGCTTGTGCATACTACTACATCGGTAACTTGTACACTTGCAAGGTATTTTATTACAAGTGGATTTTTATCCAACACTTATCGGATTCATACACTTGTTTGTATCCACACTTATTTAATACATGACCAGAAATTAAATTCTTACGAAGTTTTGGTACATACAACACATTAAACAAAGAAATAGATTTTCCTGAACTGAATTCCAACACCACACTTCCTTTTTCTTGAATAGGAGCGGAATGATCATCACCCATGTAGAGGACAAATCCGTCTTACATTGGTTCATATGTCTTAAACCAGCAACGGTCTTTACAAACATGAGTTGTGGCACCGGAATCAATCCACCACGCAATTGCATCATCCTGCACATAAAATGCTTCAGAAATTAGTGAAACAGAATTTTTAATAAATCTGTTCCAAACATGTACTAAATTCTGACCTTGGTCTTGAGAATGGTCCTTAGACCCCTTTCCCGAACCACTGGTGCTTGCACCATCCTTTTTGTTTCCAACACGACAATCCTTCTTAAAGTGACCAATTTTGCCACACTTCCAACATGCCAATTTAGGCTTCTTGTTGGGACCATAACCATTGTTCTTGAAACTACGTTTCTTTTCTTTGTTTTTATTGTTGTTTTTATTCTTTCCACCCTCATCAATCATATTCACCGAGGGTCCATCAACTTCTTTTCCTTTGCCTTTGTCATTTTCTTGCGCCCTAAGAGATTCCTCTATGCGCAAGTGACTACCAAGTTGAACAAAAGACATATCGTCTTTACCATGTTTCAATGTGTGTTTGAAATCCTTCCAAGAAGAAGGCAACTTGTCTATCACACTTGAAACAGATATTGACTCATCCATCTTCAGCCCATGTTGTGTAAATTGTCCAAGGATTCTAAGGAGTTCATTGAATTGTTCCATGACAGGCCTTGAATCGACCATCTTGTAATTATTGAAATTACTTACAAGGAACTTCTTACTTGAAGCGTCCTCTGCCATGTACTTGGATTCAAGAAGATCCCACAACTCATTTGCAGATTCCGCATTTTGATAAATATCAAACAGAGAATCAGACATACCGTTTAATATGTGTCATCTGCGGATGTAGTTATCATTTTCCCACTTCGATCTGCGTCTGACTGCTTCCAAATTATCATCTTCCAACAATTCTGGAATAGGGGTAGATAGAACATACACAACTTTTAACGTTGTCAAAAGAAAGTGCATCTTCTTCTGCCAACGTCTAAATTCATGCCCTTCAAACTTGTCCAGTTTTCCAAATTTAGTCGTCATCTCCTTCACAGTACTTCCTCTAGCCATGATTATCACAGAATACTTTATTTGTTTGCTAGATATTGGGGTTCGGTTTTGATGATAATCCTGGATATATGATTGAATCGTGTATAATCCACTTTCCAAATAAAGTATTTCGACCCTTATTGCCTGGGTTACACGAAATCTCTATCGGGATAAGACAATCACACAATCTGTTTCTAGGCAAAGAAGAAAAATCTTAAACTTGAGAATTGTTTTGTGTTTTTCGTATTTCGTGTGTTGCAAAACAAATCAAACTCTGTTTTTAAACAAATGAGAAGGTATCAGTTAAGTTTCCAACAATCATGATTTTAGCCAACCATTGTGTCCTTTCACTTTGAAATAACACCTGTTCAGGAACTGCTTGGCCGAGTCATGTGCCTTGCTCGGCCGAGCAAAGATGTCCAGAGACTTTTGCCCAACTGCTCGACCGTGTCATGTGTCTTGCTCGAGCGACCGAGCAAGGCATATGCCTCGGCCGAGCATGACTGTCCAGAAACTTTGATAATCTGCTATGCTATACTCGGGCGAGTCAAGCACTCTGCTCGATCGAGCATATCAGCAAAGTCAAAGGTGCTGCCCCTTAACCCTTACTTCTTTATCGTGGTCGAAAATATATTAGCTCAAATGAGTGTGTACTCCACACTTTCCCTTACTCGTATCCGAGTCTAATACGAAATCACATTAATCTCTAGTAAATCACCATTACAATAAAATAGCTGATGACACTAAAATCACCAACAATTCCTTTTCATGGCTGATAGCTTAATTATGAAACTTGATTCTCATTATATTAATCATCCAATTCCAAAATGAATTTGTCAAAATATATGTCTACAAATAAAGAGTCTATTTTTTAAACATAAGTAAGCCCTAAATAGTAGTATTTATCCTTTCCAATTAAATAATACTCCCTCCGTCCCATATAAGATTTTACAGATGAGTTTTGCATGCGAATTAAGAATATGTGTAAACGGTATAAGTGTTGTGAGTATGAAAGGTGAGGTAGGAGAAAAAGGTGGGATGTTGTGAGTATAAAAGTAAAGTAAGAGAAAAAACGAGTGAAATAAATAGTAAAGTTTATTTGCCATTTTAGGAAATTGTAATTTTATATGGGTCGTCCAAAATGGCAAGAGTGAAGTCTTACACAGGACGGAGGGAATATATTATTAAGAATAAATAAGTTAAATTTGAATGTAACAACAATATTTATATAAAATATCTATTTGTCTTGTCGTTTCAAAAATATGGTCTCAGTTTGTTTTTAGTGTTTAATATGATTGAACTTTATTATTTTAAGAAATTGTGCATTAATAGCATCTTTTTAAAATTTCATATAAGGATGACCACCATATTATGTTTTGACAAAAGTTTTATAAAAATGTATGTGATTCCAAAAGTCTTATGAGAATGTATGCAATTTCTCATTCTAATTCAATTGATCGCTTTTTTAATACACTTGCAATTTCACATTCTAATTCAACTCATCCTTTCTTTTTTTAGTACAGTTGCAGTTTCAAATTCTAATTCAATTCGTCGATTTTTTATGGGCTAATTGCAATTTGGTGCCCTAAGTTTTACACATAGTTGCAATACCGCAGCTAAGAGTTCAATTTAGTCAATCAATGCCCTAAGTTTGCAATTTTTAGCAAATTGGTATAAAAACTAACGAAATCGTTAATTTTTTGACGAGATGAATTTCATGTGCCTTTCACGTGAGTATGTAAGGGGTAATTTCGTCATTTCATGGTCCATGTGATATATTTGAACATATAATAAATAATAATAATAATTATAATAATAAAATACTAAAATAAAATAATAAAATAATAAAATAATAAAATAATAAAATAATAAAATAATAAAATAATAAAATAATAAAATAATAAAATAATAAAATAATAATAAAATAATAAAATAAAATTTTAATTATTAAAATATTTGTATAATTCATAATTTTATAATTTTATATTTTATAATTCATAGTTTTATAATTTTATACTCCCTTCGTCCCACTTAAAGTGAGTCATGGTATAAATGCATGCTTCTTAAGAAAAATGAATAAAGAATTGAAAGTGGGTAGAAGATTAGAGGAGAGAGAATGTAAAAGTTAAAACATGTAACTTTTACCCTCAAATGTAGATTTAATTACAATGTGTCACTAGTAATACCTTTGTAAATATATGGACATTATAAGGGTATAAATGTCCGAAACACTGTTCACATATTTTCATTTATGGAATGGCTCACTTGAAGTGGGACGGACCAAAAAGGAAAGTGGCTCACTTGAAGTGGGACGGAGGTAGTAATTTTTAATTTACTATCCACATAATGAATAAAAATTATAAAGAGGCATTTACCAAATAATCCCTCTAAAGAAACAATACTACTTTCTAGGACAATTTCTAATTTGCTTAACCATTTAGTCCCTAGCTTAATAACTACACCCTCCCAACATTTTACTAAGTTCACCCTCCTATCATTTCACTAAGTCCACTCCCTTTAACAATTTAATTTCTCTCCAACCACCCTCACCTTAGGTCACCCCCTCCCCATCTTCTCCGGTCAACACTTCCGGCAACCATCAACTCCGGTGACAAACTCCGGCGACCAACTCCGGCGACTTTTTCCGGTGACTTTTCCGGTGACTTTTTCCGGCGACTTTTCCCGTCAACTTTTTTCGGCGAGTTTTTTCCGGTGAATTTTCCGGCGACCTTTTTTTTTTTTTTTATACGACGGCGATCACCAACGTCGGCGACCTCTCCGGCGACTAAACAACTGAGAACTTAACTTATTAGTAAGTTCTCAGTTGTCAACTAAACTACTAAGAACACAAATAACTCCGACGACTACCAACTCCGGCGACCACCAACTCCGGCGACCTCTCCGGCGACCAAACAACTGAGAACTTAACTTATCAGTAAGTTCTCAGTTGTCAACTAAACTACTAAGAACTCAAATAACTCCGACGACTACCAACTACGTCGACCTCTCCGGCGACCAAACAACAGAGAACTTAACTTATCAGTAAGTTCTCAGTTGTCAACTAAACTACTAAGAACACAAATAACTCCGGCGACCAAACAACTGAGAACTTAACTTATCAGCAAGTTCTCAGTTGTCAACTAAACTACTAAGAACACAAATAACTCCGGCGACTACCAACTCCGGCAACCAAACAACTGAGAACTTAACTTATCAGTAAGTTCTCAATTGTTAACTAAACTACTAAGAACACAATTAACTCCGGCGACCACCAACTCCGGCGACCTATCCGGCGACCAAACAACTGAGAACTTAACTTATCAGTAAGTTCTCAGTTGTCAACTAAACTACTAAGAACACAATTAACTCCGGCGACCACCAACTCCGGGGACCTCTCCGGCGACTAAACAACTGAGAACTTAATTTATCAGTAACTTCTCAGTTGTCAACTAAACTACTAAGAACACAATTAACTCCGGCGACCACCAACTTCGGGGACCTCTCCGGCGACTAAACAACTGAGAACTTAATTTATCAGTAAGTTCTCAGTTGTCAACTAAACTACTAAGAACATGATCATCTCCGGCGATCACCAACTCCGGTGACTAAACAACTGAGAACTTATCAGTAAGTTCTCATTTGTCAACTAAACTACTAAGAACCTATTTTTTTACTCTGATGACCTCTCCGACGATCGAACAACTGAGAACTTATCGCAAGTTCTCAATTGTCAACTAAACTACTAAGAACCTTATTTTTTTGTTTTGTTGACCTCTCCGTGACCAAACAACCGAGAACTTATCGCAAGTTCTCGCTGTCAACTAAACTACTAAAAACCTTTTTATTAAACATCGGTGACCTCTCCGGCAACGAAACAACTGAGAACTTATCAGTAAGTTCTCAGTTGTCAATTAAACTACTAAGAATATTTTTTATTTACTTTGATGACATTTCCGGCGACCAAACAACTGAGAACTTATCGGTAACTTTATTCAATATTCTTTCTTTTATTTTTCATTAGCTAACTTTAGGGATCAGTATTGAAAGCAAAGCTGCTTGTGTTTGTAATTCTCACATTATACCTTAGCATCTAAATACATCTTTTTCTCGTTCAAAAAGAGAATAAGGGACATTCTAGTCTAGAAAATGTCTACATGTAACTGGGTGGGTGCAGTTACTGGATTTGGATATTGTCTGTTGGATCATTTGGTACTTGCATGTTTCTTAGTAGATATAGTTCATGTTTTTCTTGGTACAAGTATATGCCCCCGCCCCATACATTTCTTCTTCATTACCTTTTCTGGATTCTCTTATCCTTACTTTGATTCTGTAATATCATAATGTTATTTCTCTAATGATAAAGGTTGGACCATCTGTTGCATACGACGCTACAAGCATTACCGAGCTGAGGAAATGGAATGAACAGTATGGGGAAGGAGGAAGCAGAAGAAAATCCCCATTTGGTTTTTGAGGCTCTACTGTGGCACATATATACGCGGAGTCAAATTACACTAAAATAGCGTTAGTGGAAAATTAGCGTCCAGAAAGCAGCAGCCAAGCTAAAACAACTAGAAAGGACCTACGTCTTCAGCGTCTGCCAGAATGAGTATTCATACGAAACATTCCCCCCCCCCCTCGATATTTCAGCCCATGTGAGACGGATGGGCTTGGCGAGTTATTATGTTGGTGCAGTGTCCTTGAAATAGAATTTAGGGGAGGTTAGTTATGCAGGTGTATATTAACATTTTCCATTTTTTGATAAATCAAATTTTTCTCTTTACATTGTGTTGGTTTTGCACTTGTACACTAGTCCAGGTTGGCAAAGAATAAAGCAACATCTGGGAAAATAGTAATCCATCTTCCCAAAATGAATTGTAATCTGAATTGTCAGAAATTAAAAACTACACGAGAATTATTTAAATAGTACTCCCTCCGTCCCACTTCAAATGGTCCAATTTTCTTTTTGGGACGTCCCACTTCAATTGGTCCCTTCCATAATTGGAAAGTTTTCCATATATTTATACCCTTATCATCTCCACATATTTACAAAAAGACCAATCATTAATTTACTATTTCTCCCACTCATTCTCTCTCCTATTAAATATTTTTAACTTTTACATTCTCTCTCCTATTCCCTACCACACATTTAACTTTTATATTCTCTCTCCTTTAATTTCTACCCACTTTATTCATTTTTTCTTAAAAACCGTGTCCCACTTCAAGGGACCATTTGAAGTGGGACGGAGGGAGTAATATACAATAAGTCTCGTTGAGACATTTCGTCGAACAGTTGGAAGGCATTTTGGAGAAGCCCATGAAAATAACTATGTTCCATCATTGTCCCCATACACTGTGGTTCGCTGGTGGGAGAAATGGCCGGAGGTGAAGGTAGAGAAAGTAGAGAGAGACAAGAAGCTTACCGGAGATGGAGACAGCCGGAGTCGTCGAAGGAAGGCTAGGGTTTTCACGGATCCAATCTTCGCCGCAAATGGAGGTCGCCGGTGTGCTGGTCAGAGTGAATAGGGGACAAACGGAGGTGGGAAAGGAAGAGGGAGTCTGGAGGTGGGAAAGGAAGAGCCGTCGGAGGTCGGAGAGGCGAGGGTGGTCGGAGGAGACTAAGAGGGAGGGGAGGGGTCGCCGGAGTTGGGAAGGGGGTAGGGGTCACCGGAGGTTAGAAGGAGTTCGCCGGAAGTGGGGGAAGGGTTCGCCGGAGGAGGTGGCCAGAAATGGGGAGGGGTGACGGGAGAGATGAAGAGAGAGAGAGAAAGTGAGTGTGTGTGTGTGTTTTGGGTGTGTTAAATTAATATGGTGGAAGTGTGGTTAGTCATTTAAATTGTCAAGGAATTATTTGGTTAGATAAAATATTTTATTGGATTAGGAAGTAAGTTGTAAATGTCTTTGTCTTAGGAAGTAAATTTGATATTATTCAGGGCTCAATTATAAAAAATTTAAACTATAAATAAATAAATAAAATTTTCAAACAAAATATCCTCCATCACATATTCATGTTCTATTCATCCCTCACTCAACCCCACTTTCCCCTCTCTTCATCTTCCAAATTCACGACCACCCCCATTCCATCCTCCACCACCATAACAACCACCACCCCACCTCCACCAGCCTCCTCTTTCTCTCCCCTCACCCCTTCCCCAATCTGTCATCAACTCACCATCACCCACCATGATCCGCCAAGACCACAAACATAACCACCATCCACCACCAAAATCGTCATCACCAATTTGAATAACAAACCAATCAAAAAAAAAATTCCAATCTGCCATCATCTCGCCAACATCCACAAACAAACCACAATAATCAACAAATTGAACCAAAATGAACAAATACAAACAAGAAATTCAAACTAAACTAATCAATAATTTAAACTGAAACCCAGATCTTGGGAGAGAGAGAGAGAGAGAGAGAGAGAGAGAGAGAGAGAGAGAGAGAGAGAGAGAGAGAGAGAGAGAGAGAGAGAGAAACCTAGGGCAGATGGGAGAAGGTAGGGGCGGCTGTTGGCATAGAATATGTAGCAATCGGGAATGATGGGATGGTTCAGATCTCAGGGCAGAGGGGAGAAGGTAATGGTGGGGCGGCGGATAGGAGGTGAATGTGTGGATGCAGAAGTGTGGTGGGGATGATGGAGTCGGCTGGAGTGAGGGTTGATGAAAGGCCGTTGTGAAAGTTTGGGAATGGCGGAGGCTATGAATAAGACGATTTGGATAGAGGGGGAGGGGGATTGGAAGATGAGGAAGAAGAAGGGGGTAAAGAGAGAAAGTTAAAGAGAGAGGGGTAATATTATTATTATTATTATTTTATTATTATTATTTTATTATTATTATTATTATTTTATTATTATTATTATTATTATTATTTATTTTATTATTTTATTATTATTATTATTATTATTATTTTATTATTATAATTATAATTATTATTATTATTTATTATATGTTCAAATCTATCACATGGACCATGAAATGACAAAATTATCCCTTACATACTCACGTGAAAGGCACATGAAATTCATTCCGTCAAAAAATTAACGATTTCGTTAGTTTTTATACCAATTTGTTAAACATTGCAAACTTAGGGCATTGATTGACTAAATTGAACTCTTGACTGTGGTATTGCAACTATGTGTAAAACTTAGGTCACCAAATTGCAATTAGCCCATTTTTTATTCGTTAATTTTTTTGCAGTAGTACAATAGAAATATAAATGGGAACGCTTTTTTTAAAAGATTAGAAAAAATGGTTTTCAAAATGCACGATGATATTTTTATAAGTAACGGAAACTTATTTTAAAAATTTAAATATGAGGTGACATTTTGATAAATAACCTGAATTTGTTTTAAAACACGCGCATTTTTTGCAAATAATTAAAACTTGTTATAACACAGCAAGAATTATTAACACTACCACCGACATTTTTTATCATGGGTGGAGGTAGGCTTTGTTATAATAAGGGGGCAATTGCCTCCCCCCACCCCTTAACCTTCTAGAATGTACCAAATTAGTACTAATATTTAAAAAAAAAACGATTTTACCATTGAAAACTGTTTTTTCTCTCTTACTAAATTTTATTTTTGCCCCCATTTAAACTAAATTTATAATTTATAATTTACATCATAGTATTCTAAATTAAAAATAATTTTGCCCTCGTTTAAAAAAAATCTGGCTCCACCACAACTTTTTAACACTACCATTGACACTCTTTGATTAGCATACAAACCGGCACTCTCTTACACCACATTGACACTCTTTTTTGCGCCAACACTAACACAATTATGCACATACATTCTTTTACACATGCGCCAACATTCTTTAACATTGTCAATTTTTAACACTAACGCTAATGCACCTTAACATAAGCTTTGCCACTCATTGATACATGCGCTAACATTCTTTAACACATAATTCTTTAACATTACTACTATTGGCACCATTCATTAACAAGTGTTAAAATATAAGTTTAAATGTTTATAAATGTGAATTACTGACGCTTTGTGACATTAGCACTGACATTTACAAGGAACACACACATGTTTTTGAAAAACACGTTTTTCTTAAGCGATAGGAAAAACGCGTTTTACTCAAGAACTATCCTATTTTTTGAGACATAAAAAAGAAAATGATAAAACAAGAAATATATTTCAAGAACTTAAAAAGAAAACACATTTAAATTGATGTAATTTGATAACATGACACTTACTGAATTGGAGAAAATGTATATGCATTTTTAATTTGAGAGATACAAAGATATGCAAACCTTAATAATTAAATAATAACTAGATAATTAGGGTTAAAATGAATTGTTCAAATTCTAAGCCTAGTTTGTTTTTAATTTTTTAAACATATTTTTATTTTCTAGGTCTTAAAACTAATTATCAATATAATTTAAAAACATTCCGATTAGCATGCTCATCAACACTTATTGAATAAAATATAATAAGCAAAAGAATCATCCATATACAATGAGCCATAAATGAAAATAGTTAATTTATTATTGATTTGGAAAAAGAGCTTGCTAGTGATTATCAATTTACTAGTTTATCCTATTTATATTAAAATGGGGTAAATTAGTAATCATGTATTGCCAAAAGAGTGGTGAGTGCTCAAATCTTAACTTAAATGGGACAGTGAAATTTGAACGACCCTTACACTGAAATTGCCAAAGAGCTCTAGTTCAAGTAGCATCTGATATATTTTTTCATGTGAAAGGTCAAAGATTCGAACCCTATCAAATGCATATGCACCTTCAATTGTCTCTCTTATAATAGATTAAGTCAATTATTAATAAAAAGATCAAAAAAATTAAGTACAACGAAATTAAAACCATTTCAATGTTTTTATTCGTTACGGAATGGAATGAAAACGGATAGGAATGAAAGGAGTTCTATCATAGTATGTGAGCTTGGGAAATAGTTCATCATTTTCATAAGGCGTTATCATAAATGATAAATGAAAGATCTTCGTAATAAATGTCAGTCACCCCATATCCATCTAACCGATTGTTCTAAAACTCAAAGACCAGACTTGAAAGATTTCTGAAGACATGTGCTTCGGGAGCATTAAATGGTTAAAATATTTTCGAATAATATATTTTTCCACTATTCTTTTCAACTTAATAATTTATTTACCAGTTTTAATGGGTATTAAATGACAAAATAAAATAAAATAGAAGAAACGTAATTATGGTGAATTAAGAACAAATTAATTCCTTTTGTGATGGACCATGCTATATATATAAAGAGAGAGATTATGAGCAGAGAAGAGACAAGTTTATGATACTTGTCTTTTAGCCAAATGCAGCATAGGACTAAGGCTACAAGTCATAAACTTTGTAAGCTTTTGCTTCTTTGTGATAGCGTTTGGATATTTTCGTCTTGATTTGGTCGCTCTTTCCATTTCTTTAGTTTTTCTTCTTTGCATTTTTCTCAACATTTCACTCTAATAAAAATTAAGCAAACGTTTTCAACTACTAGTGGATGCAAGAGCTGGAAGGAGCTAGTGCAGAAGGAACAGGTGCAGGTGCAGAAGCAAGATCAATGACTCGAGCACTGCCACTAGAGGAAGAAGAAGCTGAAGCAGAAGCAAGAGCAGGTGTGGGAGCATGAGCATGAGCTGGAGCCAGAGCAGGAGGAGATGCACGTACAGGTGCAAGGGCTGGAGGAGCAGGTGTAGAAGCATGATCTATGTCACTAGCGGAAGCAGAAGTAGGAGCGGGAGTAAGAGCGGGTGCGAGAGCAGGAGCAGAAGCAGGATCAATGGTGACTGCAAACCCACCAGCAAGAGGAGGAGTTGGGGAGGGAGTAGGAAGCTCTATGGAAGCCCTGACACTCTCTGCACAAGTACGAATTTCATCCCTGAAATTACACAAACATAAAAGATTTAGTATTCTAAATCTAATTGAGAGAGTAGGTTATGAATTTTATATCACTTGGAATACTCACCTCATCATCTCTAAGGCCCGAAGCTCATGAACCATGTCCCGCTGCTGCAATACTCGTAACCGTTGTGCCTGTATCTGTATCTGACTCTTAAGGTAAGTGAGGTCCTCAAGTGACTGTCGAACCACGGGATCAATCGGATCGTCGCCAAAAAGACATTGATGTATATGTTCAGGAGGTATACTTTCTAGTATAACATGCACCGTCATCCCGAGAAACGGAACAGTGGATATGTACATATCATCTACGGCGGAAATGACAATCGAGGGAGATAGAGAGGATAAGAAGGCATAAGCGATCACGCTTACACTAAGAAACAAATTATAGAATAGAATAAATCTAGCCCCTCTATGAAAGATCCCTTCTAAAGAAAAGAATATTTGCAGCGAAGCAAAAAGAATGGCCCTCGATTGTCATAGGTTTTTTTTGGAAAATGCATATCGAAAGAGTTTAAGTCAGCACCGGCTTATCTGACCATTCTTTTTGCTTCGCTGCAAATGTTCTTTTCTTTACAAGGGATCTTTCTTAGAGGGGCTGGATTTATTCTATTCTATAATTTGTTTCTAAGTGTAAGTGTGATCGCTTATGCCTTCTTATCCTCTCTTCCCTCGATTGTCATTTTTGCCGTAGATGATATGTATATATCCACTGTTCTATTTCTCTAGATGACGGTGCATGTTATACTAGAAAGTATACCTCCTGAACGTATACATCAATGTCTTTTTGGCGATGATCCGATTGATCCCGTGGTTCGACAGTCACTTGAGGACCTCACTTACCTTAAGAGTCAGATACATATACAGGCACAACGGTTACGAGTACCACACTAGCGACATATGGTTCATGAGCTTCGGGTCTTAGAGATGATGAGGTGAGTATTCCAAGTGATATAAAATTCATAACCTACTCTCTCAATTAGATTTAGAATACTAAATCTTTTATGTTTGTGTAATTTCAGGGATGAAATTCGTACTTGAGCAGAGAGTGTCAGGGCTTCCATAGAGCTTCCTACTCCCTCCCCAACTCCTCCTCCTGGGCCGGTGGGTTCGCAAATACCATTGATCTTGCTATCGCTCCTGCTGTCGCACCCGCTCCTACTCCCGCTCCTGCTTCTGCTTCCGCTAGTGACATAGATCATGCTTCCGCACCTGCACATGCACATGTTCCTCCAGCCCTTGCACCTGTACGTGCATCTCCTCCTGCTCTGGCTCTAGCTCATGCTCATGTTCCCACACCTGCTCTTGCTCCTGCTTTTGCTTCTTCTTCCAATAGTGGCAGTGCATGCTCGAGTCATTGATCTTGCTTCTGCACCTGCACCTGTTCCTTCTGCACTAGCTCCTACTCCTGTTCCAGCTCTTGCTTCCGCTAGTAGTGACAGTGCTCCAGTCATAGATCATGCTTCTGCACCTACACCTGCTCCTCTAGCCCTTGCAAATATACATGCATCTGCTCCTGTTCTGGCTCCAGCTCATGCTCCTGTTCCTGCTTCTGCTTCCACTAGTGCCAGTGTTCCAGTGATTATCCCTGCTCCACCTACACCTGTTCCTCCTACACCTGCACCAACTTCTGCTTTGGCTTCTACTCTTGCATCCATCAGTGGTCCTGTCATTGATCTTGCTTCTGCTCCTGCACTTGCTCATGCTGGCGCTCTTGCTCCTCCCTGCGTTAGTGCTAATGCTCCCATCATTGATCATACTCAAGCACTCCCTCCTACCTCCGTTGCTCATCCCTTTTAGGGTTGTATTCGCTAGTAGTGACATTAGTCGTTGGAGGATCATTTAAACTTTTTAAATATGAAAGCAAAGTGTAAATATTTGGCAAAGTACTAGTATGAGTTTGAGTTAACTTACAGTATGGCAGATGGTGTTAATTAAATCTAAAGGTGGTGTTAACTAAATCCATTAAAAAAATGATAAATAGCATTACCGACGGACTATTCCGTCGAAATTTATACAATCGTTACCGACGGACATGTCCGCTGGTAATTGTATCTTATTTTACCGACGGACATGTCCGTCGGCAATCTCTCCGGGGATATCGCCGTGGAACGGTCGACAGACTTCCTTACCGACGGACCAATTCCGACCATTAATTTGGGTTTACCGACGAATGGACCGTTGGGATTACCGGCTGAATTTTCCGTTGTCATTACCAACCAGATATTATCGACGGACTCCGACGGATTTAGTCCGTCGGTAAAGCCACATTACCGACGGAAATTGAGCTTTTCCGACGGACTTTTCCGTCGGTAATGGGCCAGTTTCTAGTAGTGATCAATCCATGTACCGGAAATCTTATGCTGATATTTAACCACCATTCGAGGAAATCACCTAAATGCTGCAGACACATCCTAAAATTTGAAAGTAGAATCTTGTTAGTGTCTCAAAAAAACCAATTACTTCATAAGTTTTCTACAATGTAATGTTCCCTAATTCTTTAAATCTAAATGAATGTCAAAAAAAAAATTCAAATTTGCTTTTGAGCAAGATAATTTTTAAAAAATAATAATAATTGACATTCACTTAGGAACGAAAGATAATTTTTTAAAAATAATAATAATTGACATTCACTTAGGAACGAAGAGAGTACATTTTTCAAGATTAAAAAATTGGATACCCTTAATTAATAATAGTTAATGCTTTATAAAACGATAAACACCCATTAAACAGGCCGTGATTACCATGTGCAAGAAAGGCCCAATAGCTTAGGATCCAAAAATTATAAGGGCCCCTTCATATATGCATTTTTTTCCTTTCAACCCTTGTTTCTACATATACTTCTCTGTCTCACTAAAACTTACACTCTTTACCTCATTGGTGTCTCGTTAAAAATCACACTTTCTAAAATGAAAACTACACTTTCTAAATGAAATTGTTTTAATACTTCTTTATTCAATAAAATTCATACACTTAATCTTCAGGTCCAAAACTAAAGTGTAATTTTAGATGAAATGGAGGGAATAATGATTGAAAAAACACAATTGAAAAAAAAGTCAAGGAGGGGCAACTGCCCCCTCTTGCCCAATGTAGCTCCGCCCTTGATGTGAGGTATACTAGTTCACAAGAAAAGTTAGGGAATAGATTTTCTTTGGTTGAGGTTTGTTGGAGCAATTATTTGAGTAAATAAAGATCATGAGCCACTCCTCTCATAATCAATTGGTGCTAAGGGAGTGACATAGGATATGTATATGTTACATATAACAAGGTTTATCAATTCTCGATGTGGGATAATATCGCTAACATGAACTTTTTATTCTAAATCTAATTTGGTTAGTACGTAATGTTTTTCCAAGGTTGTTTTGTAAGTTTAAAGGGTGTTTTCCTAATTGAAAGAACAATTATTTTCAAATAACATTAAAATATATATAATCCTAAGAACCATAAAGCAGAACAAGGCTGTTTATCATGGGGTTAATTTCAAATTTGAAAAAGATCTAACATTCCTAAATGAACAATGCTTATGATTAGTGATGGAAATTAAATACAAATACATTCTATGACTTATTTTCATAAAAAGTATTTCCTTTGAAATGTATGCTGAAGAGGTGGGATCGATGATTACATACCTGATGATCAATTCAACGCTAGCTGTGAGTTGTAATGCAAAACAGCCTCTTTGCACTCTTAATTGCAGTTGTAGTTTACAGTAAGTTTCAGAGTAACTGTGATGATTTGCAAAAGAAACAAGGAGAGAAGGAAAGATGACAAGTAATGTAGGGCAAGATTTTGTGCAAATCAACTGAAAATTTGTATTTTGCGTATGACCACTGGCTTGGGCTCTTCCAATCTTATGGGAAAAATTCTATTTCACTGGAATAAAAGGGATTTTTTTATATGATTCTCGATTGAAGAATAACTATGATTTCTCTCCTAGGCTACAAACCTCCATTTTAGAGGTGCCAGGGTGTTCAATGCCATTGTTGAAGAACTATTAGCCAAAGGAATGAAGAATGCATCAAAAGTAGCCTCTGAAAGAGTATAAATACTCTAGATATTTATTTTTTATTTTTGTAATTATGGTTTGTATATTTTACATAATTAGATTAGGAAATTAATTGTAAATATAGATTTAGTTGTTACTAATATTTGACTTTTATTTTTAGTTAGTGTTTATTTTATTTAGGTAACTTCTCAAGGGAGGAAAGCTTGTGGAGATAAGGAATGTTGATGTGATTTTCGGATTTCAAGGAGATTGACTCCTTGTCAAATAAGGAGTCAACCGGTTATAAAAAGCAAGCTTTATCTCCTTCATTCTTATGCATTCAAAGAGAGTTACACCGAGCAATTGAGAAAAATCCTTGAGTGTTTTTATTCTTGTATCTTGAAAGATCAGAGATTGTATCTTCAAGATTGTTTAGTGTTTAGTAGTTCTAGCCTTAGAACTCTTTTGGTCTTTTGTAATTTGTTTTCTTTCATTGTAAGTTTTGTTACAACTTGTTCTCAACAAGGTTGTGTTTTATGAAAGGTTTCCAGCAAGCATAGTCTTGCTGAAGTGTTTAATTCGTTATTATTCCGCTGCATTTAATTCTGTTTAGTTAAGTAATTTTCTGGAAAAAATATGTTCTGTAAGTTGTGCTGACAGTTGTGCGAACAACTGTACAGACCAGCCATCGCACAACTGGTTACAGTCCTAGCTACAAATCTTTCAATTGGTATCAGAGCCTGCTCTCGACTCAACTGAGATCGATCCTTGAAAGTAGCCAAGATGGACTGTCAACATAATCGTAATAAACCGCCAACTCTAAATGGTTCTAACTATACCATTTGGAAATCGAAAATGATTATGCATATAAAGTATATTGATCATCGTGCGTGGGTAAGTCTTGTTAATGGCTATACTGCACCCGTAATTGAACTTACCCCATCCACATCTGATGGCAAGGAAGAGAAAAACTATGGTCCTAAACCCATAGATACTTGGACTCTTGAGGAAATCGCACTGGCCAATTATAATGCTAAGGCAATGGGAGCAATCTCAGACCATGTGGATCCTCATATGTAGAGTTTGTTCTCAACTCAAATGGTTGCCAAAACTGCATGGGACATACTTCAACTTCATTGTGAAGGACCAGCTAGTGTTAAGAAAACTAAGTTAAGAACATTGATGTCTAAATTTGAAACTTTAAGGATGGGAGAAAATGAAACAATAAAAGAGTACTCTGCTAAGCTATTGGACATCTCTAACGAATCTTTTTCATTGGGTGAATCTATATCCAATTCGAGACTTGTTAGCAAAGTTCTTAGAACCCTCCCTGAAAAGTTTAACATGAAAATCTCTGTGATTGAGGAGACTCAGGATGTCCAAACTGTTGGACTTGATATCATCCTGGGTATTTTGACAAATTTTGAATTCAATCTTAGGGTACAAGAGGCTAGCAGAGCAAACTTAATGGATCTTGCGAGTGCTCTCAAAGTATCTCAGGATCTTGTTCAACAGTCTAATGATATAGATGAGTCTAACTTGGGAGAAGATGAGTGTGAATTGATAATATAAAAATTCAACAACAAGTTGAAAATGAAACGATCAACAAAGTTTTCTATTTCATCATACTCTCCTTCTTCCAGGGTTGAATCATCTAAAAGGGAGAGCATTGTAAAGAAACCTTTTTTGGAAGGTAAAAGGCCCATCAAGTCAATTCAGTGTAGGGCTTGTTAAGGTTTTGGATATTTTGCTAATGAATGTGCCAATACTTTAAGGAAAAGGAGAATGAGTTTTTTCTGCGTCCTTAAGTGATTCTGGTGATGATGAACAGACTGCAAATATGTTTGTATGGCATTCATCTCAGATCACATTGTCTGATAGTGATTCGGATGTAGAAGTTGTGCAATACTCTGATCGCACAACTTGCCACACAACTGATAACAGTGTGTATACCTGCTTGAATTCTTCTACTACAGGTGAATTTAATAATGATACATAAGACGAAGAGTGTGCTACCTATGAGGACTTGCACAATACCTATGTTGAACTCCACATTGAATGGGCTAAACGTATGGAGCAACTTAAGGTATTTAAATAGGTAAATGAGAAACAATCTGCTGAAAATCTCAACCAAAATCTGAGGTTGAGTGTTTATATAAGGAGAGTGATTCTCAAAAGGACTCCATAGCCAAGTTGGAAGTTTTACTCACAAAGAAAGATATTGAGTGTGAAAATTTCAAAACTGAGCTTAAAAGAGAAACTGAAATTCAAACTAATCTTAACAATGGTAAGGCTGAGTTGGAAAAAGTTTTGAATTTGGGTAATCAAGGAAAATCTGAATTTGGCTATGGAGGTCACAATTTTGTCAAAGTGGGTGAGAGTTCTTCCAAAGTTGAAAAGAAAAATGTTTTAAAAAACAAAAGGAAAGGTCACAGGCGAAGACAATTTGTTTGCCATCATTGTTTTGTTCCTGGTCACATTCGACCATATTTCTATAAGTTAAAATAGGAACTTGAACTTATGAAGAATGGTGAACACTTGGGCAGACAGTTGTGTGCACAACCGAACACACAACTGTACACACAACCCAAAGCTAGAAAAAAAACGTGCTGGGTAAGAAAGGAAATTCTGAACTGTCAAGTGGCCTTCACTTCTCTTAAGAGTAGTGTTGAAGGATCCTGGTATTTTGATAGTGGCTGCTCTCGCCACATGACCGGGGCACGTGAAAATTTCAATGACTACGCACCATTCAAAGGTGGGAAAGTCAACTTCGGTGGATGAACTCAAGGTAAGATCATTGGCAAAGGTACATTTCATGTAGAAGGTTTACCTAGGTTGCATAATGTGTTGCATGTTGATGGGCTAAAGGATAATTTGATAAGCATAAGCCAATTGTGTGATGATGATCTACATGTCAAATTTGATAAGAAGATGTGTGAGGTCTTCAATGATTTAAATAGATGTGTTTTGACATGAGTAAGAACCTCAGATCATTGTTACAAGTTGGTTGAAAATCTTTCATATCTTAAGTCGATTTTTGATGATGCTCTTGGTCTTATTGTCAAAACTGTTGAGGATGATATTGCAGGTTGTACTTGGAAGCCAGAACCAGTTAATGATGAATCTGAACCAGCAGAGGTGAATAAAACTGCAAAAAAGTTTGCTGTGCAAACAGTTGTACAACCAGTTGTTCACACAACTGACAACACAAGTGGTCAAATAGCTGATGACCAATGTTCAGATTCTGAAATTGATGAAAGAGAAGTAAGCAGAAAGAGGGACATTCCTTCCAGAATACAAGAAAATCATCCTACCTCCTAGATCATTGGGGAAGTGGATGAAGGAATAAAAACAATAGGAAAGAAGGTCGATTACCGTGACCTTGCAGGTTTGTTTTGCATGAACTCCATACATCATCTGGTACGTTCATGTGTTGCCAATGACGAATCTAATTCAGAGGCATGTTTTAAGGCATTTGAGGGGGAGATAATCATTGATTCCAAAAGCACCATTGTTGGATTTTTATGTTTTGAAAATAAGTTGTATTCATGGGATAATGGGAAACAAACTTTTGTTTTTCTATCAGCTGCTGAATCAAAATCTGTTGCAGTTGAAAATAAGTGCATCAAACTATTTTGGATGAACATGTGACGACCCCAACCCTAGGCACTAATTTTAATATCATATTATATGCTTTAATATTTATGTTAAGTTTATGTGTTCATTTATGTCTTTAAATTTTTACTTTAAGATAAATTGGATGATTGATAAATGAGATTGGTTAAAGTTAATGTTCAAGGAAGATAATCTAGAGGGTATGAAATGGGTGGAATTTGTAGTGATAAATAATCTAGGGTTACTTTATTTTGGGTTTAAATGTTTTATGTGAGACTTGGTAAAGCTAAGGTATCCTTTGGTGTTCATGTAATAAGCAATGTTAGAAGGAAAAGAAAACTAGGTATAAAAAGGGTTAAAATCTGGGAATTGGCTGGAAGGAGGCTTGGGCGGTCGCCCATGGGGGGCTTGAGCGGCCGCCCATGATGACAGCAACTCCCCTTTGCCTTGAAAATCCTCTTGGGCGGTCGCCCAAGAGGTGTGGGCGGTCGCCCATCGTGGCAGAAAATAGGATCCTCTTTGAAAATCCACTTGGGCGGTCGCCCAAGTGGTATGGGCGGTCGCCCAAGACCCCAGAACCCAATTTTAAATCTGAACTAGAATTGATTAGCAAGTTTGTTTGACCACTTATAAATTGTGACTCCCACTTGGTAAATGAGCTTGAACCTTCATAGAGGCCTTGTATCGTTGTATATGGAATATGTAGGGTGGGTTAATGATACCTCACTTCCTTACTTGATATTACATACATTGTTGATGTTGTTTAGTGTATTCATAAATTGTTGCACTTTAATATTGATTGGGCATGAGTATATATTACCATGTGGCTATTGTTTATCCCTTTTGTGGATTATATTTCAAGTAACTATTAGGTGCTTGATAGTTTGTTAATCAGCTGATGTTGGGGGTATAACATAATACGATCAATTATGGAAGTGTGACCTAATGTGATTGGATTATGTTATATCTGTGACCGTCCCCTCCTGTGGCCACAGGTTGGGGTTATAGCATCTGTATTGAGCCAAAAGCCTTACAGAGTTGCTACTATCTTATTTGGTTCCCTGAAAATTGGGTCTTATAAGATGTGAGTATTACTTAAGCAGCTCACTTAAGATTGGAGTATTATTATACCCAATGTTGTACGACTATTGTTCAGACGGGAAAAGGTAAACCAAGGTAATGGAATGTGTTTACAGCTTTTCCAATGTGTTACGTGCGACTTGTTATGTGTTGCATTTATTTGGCATATTGCTGCATTCATAATAGCTTGCTGAGATTTATTCTCACCCCTCTCCCTTTAATGTTTTTAGATCCCGAGACAGGCGGACCGGCCAAGTAAGGACGGAAAGGAGTTTGGCAGTGAGCTTTTGGGTATTGTCGGGGTACGTTAGGTTGGCGTAGAAAGTATATTTTGTTATAATTCCTTTATGGAAGTTTGTAATTATAAACTTAAATTTCTACGTTGGAACCACCATCTTTTGTAACAAAACAATTTAGTATTTTCAAAGTTAGTCCACTCTTCCTCCGGTGTGGAGAGTAGTGGAGTTGATTTGAAATGGTTATGTTAATCTAGTTATGTTTGAAAGTTATATCAAAGTTTTCAAAGTTTAGTAAATTTGGGTTGGTTTGAGGATGCTCCAACTCGGGACAGGTGTAGGTCCCGGGTCGGGGTCCTCACAGTTCGTATCAGAGCTCGGTTAGAATTCTCGGGTAGAGTCTAGTTGAGTGAGAGTGTGTGATAACTGACGTCGAGTGTTTAATGCAGGAGTTTGTTATAATGGCGGGAAATGATGGTGATCAGAATCGGGCTTTGGGTGATGTTGGTAATCCGAATGCCGAAATGATGGATATGTTCCGAGTGTTTCTTCAGAATATGGCAAATCAGAATCAAGGTAGGGGGCAACAACAAGAAGGTAGGCAAGGGCACCATGGTCTAGAGAAATTTGTGAAGATGTCTCCTCCTAGCTTCAACGGAGATCCGGATCCGGTGAAGGCGGAGAGATGGCTTGAAGCGATGAACTAGATTTTCTTGGCTATGGAGAGTTCGGATGCAGAAAAGGTGAGATGTTCCGTTTTCAAGTTGGAAGGACCCGCGGAGCACTGGTGGCAGGTAGTGAAGGATGGTTGGACAAGAAGGAAGTTGAGTTTCTGAAACTGGAGCAAGGGACCATGACTATAGCACAGTATTCAGCAAAGTTTATGGAGTTAGCCCGATATTGTCCCCATTTGGTACCGGATGAAGAGAGGCGTATCTACAGGTTCGTGAAAGGCTTAAGGGAGGAGTTCCGGAAGAACCTTTTGACTCATGACTTCGCCAACTTCCAAGTGGCTGTGAATATGGCGTACCGGATTGAGAATGATATAGAGGAGCATCGTGGTAAAAACGAAGGTGGGAACAGGAATAGATTCCAAGGTCAAGGTTCGGGACAGAACAGAGGGCAGTCAAGGGCATTCACTTCGGGAGCAAATCGAGGAGGAAATGTAGCGGCTCCGGCAAATCGATCAACTTCAGGTCAGTTTGGGGCACCGTGTGGATATTGCAAGAAGCAAGGGCATTCGGAGGACAAGTGTTGGAGCAAGCAAGGCCGATGTTTAGAGTGTGGGGCGACAGGCCATTTTCGGAGGAGAAGGGCATTCGGAGGACAAGTGTTGGAGCAAGCAAGGCCGATGTTTAGAGTGTGGGGCGACAGGCCATTTTCGGAGGAATTGTCCAAGGTGGCAGAATAAGCAAGCTTCGGGTAGTGGTCAAGGGGGACAAGGTAGTGGTGTGAAGAGAGATGTCGACGGGAAACCAAAAGATAGAGTGCAAGGTCGAGTGTTTGCTTTGGGTCGAGGAGAGGTCGATCCTAATGCCGTCATTAGAGGTATAGTCCCTGTCTCAGGAGTTAAGGCCCGCATTCTTATAGATCCCGGGTCTTCCCATTCATTTGTGGCATCTCATTTTGCATTCTCATTGCACATTTTGCCTGAATCTATGCCTTATGTGTTGGAGGTCTCTACTCCTATGGGAGAGTGCCTTGCATCTTCTTTGATATATCGTGGTTGTGATGTGACTATATGTGGGCATGTATTGCCGGTGGATTTGGTCGAGTTACCAATCCGTGATTTTGATGTGATCCTTGGGATGGATTGGTTGAGTCAGTGTCATGCTTTGGTAGACTATCGTAGAAAATGAGTCTCATTTGCTATGCCTGATGTGCCTACTTTTATATTTGATGCGGATAAATCTATGTTCGGTTTACATGTTATTTTCGCCTTAAAAGCTAGAAAGATGTTATCTAAGGGGTGTGCGGGGTACTTGGCTTATGTGGTAGATTCCAATAAGAAGTCGCCCGAGTTAGCTCATGTTCCGGTTGTGAATGAGTTTAGTGACGTGTTTTCTAGTGAGTACTCTATGCCTCCAGATCGTGAGGTAGAGTTTTGTATTGACTTAGTGCCCGGTACCACCCCTATCTCTAAAGCACCCTATAGAATGGCTCCGGCCGAGTTGAAAGAGTTGAAGGTCCAATTGAAAGAATTACTAGATCGGGGTTTTATTCGCCCTAGTGTGTCTCCGTGGGGAGCACCGGTTCTATTTGTTAGGAAGAAGGATGGTACCTTACGATTGTGTATTGATCATCGTTTGTTGAACCAAGCCACCATAAAGAATAAATATCCCCTTCCGCATATAGATGATTTGTTTGACCAACTTCAAGGTTCCGTTATCTACTCTAAACTTGATTTGAGAAGCGGATACCATCAGTTGAAGATTAGACCGGATGATATTGCTAAGACAGCTTTCCGAACTAGATATGGTCACTATGAGTTTGTTATGATGCCTTTCGGGTTGACTAATGCTCCAGCCGTGTTTATGGATATGATGAATCGTGTCTTCAAGCCTTATCTTGATAGATTTGTGGTGGTATTCATAGATGATATTCTTGTTTACTCTAAGTCCCGGGAAGAGCATGAGAATCATTTGAGGATTGTCTTGTCCGTTCTTCGTGAGAAGCAGTTGTACGCCAAGTTCAGCAAGTGTGAGTTTTGGCTTGAGCAGGTTTCTTTCTTGGGGCATGTTGTGTCGAGTTCGGGGATTTCCGTGGATCCTTCGAAAATTGAAGCCGTGGTTAATTGGAAGCAACCCTCGACTGTGACTGAGGTTCGTAGTTTCCTTGGTTTGGCGGGGTATTACCGAAGGTTTATAGAGGGTTTTTCTCGGATTGCGACTCCATTGACTAGGTTGACTCGGAAAGATGTATCATTCATATGGGATTCCAAGTGTGAAGAAAGTTTTAATGAATTGAAGAAGAGGTTGACGACGGCTCCTGTTCTTACCCTTCCGGATGGTTGTGAGAATTTTGTAATCTATAGTGATGCCTCGAAGGCGGGTTTGGGATGTGTATTGATGCAAAATGGGAAAGTTATCACCGGCGGAACAGAATTATCCTACTCATGATATGGAATTGGCGGCGATCGTGTTTGCGTTGCATAAGTGGAAGCATTACCTTTATGGGGCGAAATTTGAGATATTCACCGATCATAAGAGTTTGAAGTACTTATTTACCCAAAAGGAGTTGAACAACCGACAAAGGAGATGGCTTGAGTTCTTGAAGGATTTTGACTGTATAATCTCTTATCATCCGGGGAAGGCCAATGTAGTGGCGGATGCGATTAGCCGAAAGGCGTATGTGACAGCTTTGAGTTCCCGAGAATTGAAGAGTGAGGTAATCATTGCGAATGTTCGAGCCGTTCCTACATTGTATGGAGATTTGAAGGAAGCTCAACAAGGTGATCCGGAGTTGAAGAAAATTTTAGGTCAAGTGCAAGGTGGGAAAGCCGGGGATTTTGCTTTGAATAGAGATGGGATTTTAACTTTTCAAGGGAGAATTTGCGTTCCTTCGTCACCGGAAATCAAGAGGCGTGTCTTAGAGGATGGCCATAAGTCCAAGTTTGCGATTCATCCGGGTAGTACCAAAATGTATCAAGACTTGAAGCGTGGGTATTGGTGGAATGGAATGAAGAGGGAAATTGCGGACTATGTTTCTAAGTGTTTGAATTGTCAACAGATTAAGGCCGAGCATCAGAGACCGGCGGGACTACTTCAACCGTTGGATATTCCGAAATGGAAATGGGAAGGGATCTCGATGGATTTTGTTTCGGGTTTGCCTCTTACTGCTAAGAAGATGGATGCTATTTGGGTTTGACCACTTATAAATTGTGACTCCCACTTGGTAAATGAGCTTGAACCTTCATAGAGGCCTTGTATCGTTGTATATGGAATATGTAGGGTGGGTTAATGATACCTCACTTCCTTACTTGATATTACATACATTGTTGATGTTGTTTAGTGTATTCATAAATTGTTGCACTTTAATATTGATTGAGCATGAGTATATATTACCATGTGGCTATTGTTTATCCCTTTTGTGGATTATATTTCAAGTAACTATTAGGTGCTTGATAGTTTGTTAATCAGCTGATGTTGGGGGGTATAACAAAATACGATCAATTATGGAAGTGTGACCTAATGTGATTGGATTATGTTATATCTGTGACCGTCCCCTCCTGTGGCCACAGGTTGGGGTTATAGCATCTGTATTGAGCCAAAAGCCTTACAGAGTTGCTACTATCTTATTTGGTTCCCTGAAAAATGGGTCTTATAAGATGTGAGTATTGCTTAAGCAGCTCACTTAAGATTGGAGTATTATTATACCCAATGTTGTACGACTATTTGTAAGTGCTCCAATTTGAGCTTGTTAGTATTTTCGTTAGAAAATTAACGAAAGTTTTAACATTCCTAACATTTCCTAACAATCCTAACTTTTCTAACCAAGCAAGGGCAAAGTGGGCATTGTTATTTAAGGTTAAACCTCAAAAGGAATCTTAAAAAGCAAAAACAAAGGAAGAAAACCAAAAATAGAAGTGGCTGGAACATAAACTGGCTGTTTAATTTGAATTTTCAAAAGATTATTCTTCCTGTCCAAAGCCTGGAGCCGCATTTAATGAACAAAGTGCACGCTACCAACCTTGTCCGCGCGGATACCTTTGTCATTTCAGGAGGGCTATAAATTGAGCCCTCCAGTCACAAAAATAAGGAGCCACAACACAATTTGCACTGAACCTCTGGCGAAATATAGAGAGAAAACAGTGAGAATTCACTTGAATTGTCACCATTTTCTCTTGAATCTTTCCCAACTCACACTCACTCTCAAATTCAAACCCTAAACACATTCAAGCCTTGAACCCATTCAAACACAAACTCAAGGAAGATAGGTATAACCTCCCTCTTCTTACCCTAAATCTCTCATCCATGCATGCATCTTCAAACTACAAAATTGTAAGTACCCCAATCTGGATCACTCCCTTTCAAACACCCGGGAAACACCGTAGACTCATCCACGCAGTCTCAGGGACCTCTCTCACTCAAAACCCTCTCAAAACCCTCTCGAACCCCCAAACAAACCAAGGGAGGAGCCTTTCTGGGATAAAAAGGGACAAAAGGACCTTTTGGGAATTTTCAGGAAATCAGAAAAGCAATTAAGGTCCGTACGGACCTCTTTGTTTCAATGATTACTAAATCCCCTTAAAGTCCACAATATTCCCTCAAATCCCGGAAGAAATGATGACTTCCATGCAGAGTTGGTCCGTACGGACCTCTTTGCATGCAAGATGGTCCGTACGGACCTTATTGCATGGGGACATCATCATTCCGTAATATTCTCCATCATTGCGCATTCCCTCAAATCGAGGAAATCCAAAATTACGGATAACCAAGAAGGTCCGTACGGACCTCTTTGCTCCGAAATTTTTACTATAAATAGAGGGCTCCCCCTCCTCATTTTCACACACCTCCCACTTCTCTCTTCCTCCCTAAGCCTTCGGCTCCCCTTCTAAGACCTTTCGAGGCATTCCCGCCCTTCGGATCCTTCTGAGGCCTTCCGAGCCCCCTCGAGGTGCTCCGAAGCCTCCCCGAGCACTCCCGAGACGCTCCCGCGCTGCCCCGAGGCACTCTCGAGGTACTACGAGGCCCCTCGTGGTACTCCGAGGCCTTGCCTCGGTCTTTCCCACGGTGTCCCGGCTCTTTCCGAGTCAAACCGGCGATCCCAAACCTTGCCGAACCTCTCGCCCGAATCCAACCAACGATTCCAACGCACGCCAGAACCTCTCGCCCGACCGATCCCGACGATCCCCACGCACGCCGAACCTCTCGCCCAAACGCAGCCTACTGCGCTTTCAACTCACGCCGAAACTCGTCCGCGGACAACCGGCATCCCCGAAGCAAACCGGAACGCTACTCCGACCTCAAACACTATTCCCCTGCGGAAGACAGACACGAACCAACATTGGTAAGGCTTCCTTCCTATTCTATTTCAATACATTTCAATACAATGTAGACATCCGATACAGCATGCATTTTTAAAAGCACACACACACACACAACTTTTTAAAGGATATTAGGGGTATCCGAAAGACTCGTTTTTACGAGGCGACTCGGGTGAGCTCTAATATTCTAATATTCTCTTCCCGAGGAGTCATCTGACCTCCGAACTCAAAATCTCATCACACAAAAACAGTTTAAAATTTATCTTTAAACTGATGCCCTTTTTCAATGTTTTGGGCTTAATAAAAACGGCGTGGCGACTCTACAAAATGCGAAAGCAAAACGGCGAGACACCTCCAACGCGAAAGATGCCAGATGCCGGGGCCGCGAGGCCTTTCGGATCCGGGTAATTTCAGTTGGCGACTCCGCTGGGGATATTTTTGTTTTAAAAACTTTTAAACAAAACAAAAGATTTTTAAAACGATGATGAGGGTCAAACTTTCATTTTACCCCTTCCTTTAACTATTGTGTGTGTGTGCACGTGCTTCGTTTTTATTTTACAAAAAAAAAAATAAAAATACAAAAAAATGCATCAATATACATCTGTGCATACATTTAAAATTCTTCAAAAATTTCTATTTTACTCGTAAAAAGAATTTTAGAGACCGCACCTACTGGCGCACTTCTTTGCCTCGGTTACACCGCACTCTACTCCTTGCTATTTGCCTCGGTTACACCGCACACTACGCTCACCTTCGCCTCGGATACACCGCACACTACAACCCTTAACCCGGGTGGTCTCGGTTGCAGTCCGTTTGGTCTTCCTAGGCCTCTTGGGCGCGCACGGGATCATTCCAAACATCCCATCCTAGCCAAGCGTCAACCCCGCACGTTTGAGTCTTGAGTCACACTGTCCCGGACTCGGTTGGTTTTACTTCAGCCCGTGTCATACAGCCTGGATACATATACCATGCCGGCCATTTTACTCGAGTCAAGGCTCGAACTCAAGATCCCTTGCGCAAGCAAAGCGATGAAAGGTCATGCTAAAATCTTGACCTCGATCTTGATTTCGAAGCTACACCTGCACGATGTTCCGTCCCGGATATACATCCATGCTCGCATGACACCATGTCATCACGCCTTTGATACGCGGCCATGACAATATGACCCAGCCCAACGCCTAACGCCACGAGATCCCTTGCGCAAGCAAGGTAAAGAGAGGTCATGCCGAACTCTTGACCCGATCTTGACTTAGTGGCCGGCTCGGTTCACTATTCACATGGCTAACGCATCAAAACGAACATGACAGGCTCGGTCCTTAGGTTCGATTTTTCTTTTAGGCCGGTGGAAACCGCTTGCACTATAGGACCCTCGCCTGGGGCCGCTCCACCCCGGGATGTCGAAATACAGGTGCAAAACGAGGGGCTTATAGCCGCACGTATGGTCTCCATCGACCCAGGATCTAGCATAGTTGCGAAAAACAAGAGCAATCTTTTCCAACCTACCTAGGATTCGAGAAAACATGTTTTAAGTAAATTAAAACAACAAAAAAAAAAATCAAAAATAAAAGAAACGGAAACCACATGCCACGTGAGCTTTCCCCTTTTATCCCGTTAGGCCATTCCCGTGTCTAAACCTTGCCCGTCACCCTCCAGGCGAACCGAGAGTGGTTGGAGAATCCCTCGGAAGCCGCCTTTTCGCATTGAGGTCACAAGGTCCGATAGCTCCTTCCAGCTTCAACGGTCCGCACCGTCCCAATACTCCCCACGACGGGATCAATGTATAACAATGGAGGGAAACGGAACCCCGCCACTAAGGAATCTCCAGCACAATGGAGGAGGTGCTGCGAGCCTTCGAAGCCATCAAGAAGCGCCAAGAAGAACAAAGCAAGCTCGGATCGTCGACACCTTGCGTCTTCGAGGAACAGCTTGCAGCTTCCCAACCCGATGGAACCTTTGTTCTCATAGAAGACGAAGACATACCGGCTCCCCGGTTTCAAAGCTATCAAGAGTCCCGCCTCCGCCAAGCTACGAGATCCCAAAGAACGCAGCGCCCCGCTCAAAGCTCCTCAGCGCCGGGCCAAGCGGCTCCGACATGCCCGCCTCGGATCGGTCGGCTTCCCGGCTCGCACATCAAGCTCGCACCAACAAAGACACATACGTGCTCGCTCCGCATCCCCAATGCATCTCGGTATCCCCAGATTCAATCCTTTGCCTCTATCCGAGCCTCGCAACCACAATCAAAAGTCCCCATTCTTACCAGGGACAGGCATCCCGAGCGGATATCCCGACATCTCAAGTTTGCCACCTCGCTAGTCGCGCAATTGGGGCTAACGAATCGTTTCCCAGTTCCCAAACACAGCCCTTAGCGGACCCGGCAATCACGCCTCAACTACAACACCCCAGGGGTATGGGTTGGTATACACTCAACTACCTCCCCAAGACTCCCGAATGGCGATCCCATCGCCCAATCCACCTCCATCTTCGATTTCCGTCCCCGAAAACGGTAACCCACCTCAGCATACCGACCTCACATGGCTTGGTTGATCGAACAGATGAAAGACATGCAAGGCAAGCTAGCTAGTTCTCGGAAGGACTCCTCCTGCCTACCGATCCGAACAAAGTGGTCCCTCTCCCTCCAATGTTCAGGGATGCCGGAAATGGAAAAGTTTGACGGAACAGAATGCCCAAAAACCCACATCGACACCTACGTCCCGGGTATGAGAGCCAAAGGGGCAACCCCTCAACAGATGGCGCATCATTTTCGCATTCCCTCAAATCCACAAAGACTAAGGTGGTTCCTCAATGTGAAGGCGTAAAACCGCTCCACGTGGGATCGATCGTGAAATCTTCCCCGGAGAAGTACCGCGCCAATCTTGAATGGGAAACAAACCGCCATGACCCGCAAGCCACCGAACAAAAGGATGACGAACCAGTGGGCGAATTCTACAAAAGATGGAACCGGAAGCTAAGCGAGATAATGGATCCACTTTCCAAAGAAGAGCAGATGGACATCTTCCATTCCCGCCTCAAACCATCTTTGAGGACTTTGATCGGCCACCATTTCTATCCGCACCTCCGTGCCACGGTCAACGCCGGTACAAAGTTTGAAAAGACTCGAGTCTTCAAAAGGCAACAAAGAACCCCCGCCTCGTCTTACCGCTATCGAACAAACCTCGGCAACTTCAACTCCCGCCCCAACCAAAGGAAAGGAAGCAATGAACAAAGGCACTACATTCGTAACGGAGCTCAAGTAAACCGCGATCGTGCCCCCAAAGAATAGCAACCCCCTCGCTTCCCACAGTCCAACATTTTGATAACCCGGAAATGCCCTTGGGTCAAGTATTTGAAGCTTTGGTGAAGCGAAATCTTCTCAAACCACTCGAGAATTTCCAACCGAAGACCCTCAAACCCAACATGGATATGAGCAAGCACCGCGCCTTCCATAACTACCCCGGCCACACCACCGACAATTGCTTCGTACTCAAGGTGTGATTCGGGGGCTCATTGAGGAGGGAAAATTGAACGCCCCGTGGTCCCAATACCATTGGAAATCCATTCCCCTAACGACAGGTAAACTCAATAGCCATTGACGAAACCCCAAGCGAGAGCGCACTCCTCGCACTTTCCGAAACCGTCGCATGCTTTGTCTCGCTATGACTCGGGAGCGTGAAACAAGAGTCAAAAGGTCTCGTGACCGGGAATTCCGACAAGAACGCCCAAGGGCCACCGTCTCCCTACGATCTTTGCCCCTACCCAAGGCATACAAATGGTTGGATCGAACGTTCCCTGCACGAGACTGAGTCCAACGGTAGCACGGGAAGCGGTTTAGCCTTCACAGACGATGACTTGCCAATATGTGAGAATCGGCACAACGAAGCTCTCCTCATCCTCATAAAGATAGAGAGGTTCTTCCTCCCGAACGTCTTGATTGATAACGGCTCCGCAGTCAACATCATCGCTTTAAGCACACTGAAACGACTCCACATCGACCGTTCTCTGATAAGGCCTTCACCTCGGGTAATCCGAGCCTACGACTCTACTGCACGACCAATCGTAGGAATCATCAATTTGAGGATCCAATCCGACGTACAACTAGAGTCGGTAGAGTTCCAAGTCGTGGAAATCAAACCAACCTTCTCTCGCTTTGTTGGGACGGCCTCGGATACATCGATGAAAGCAAGATCATCTACTCTTCACCAATGCGTGAAATTCATCAATGCCAACGGAGCGATCGAAGTGATCCGTGGAAGCAAGGTAATGGCAAGTGCTTGGCCGGCAAGCTATGACCCGAAGAAGGTCCCGACATGACCGAATACTCTTCTCCGCATGATTCTCCTACCCCCGTCCCGCTACGAAGTGGATCCTTACATCCACGCTCTAAGCCGCGACGAGCCGGAAATTGAAGAACTCATGGGTCGGGATGACAACTCGACATATGCGATCGTGAAGGATGCTTGAGAGAGGATCAAGAGATGGATGCCCTAATGGAGATTGATCGAGGAGTAGACCCTTACTTTGCCGAAACCCTCTTGCAACCGGCTCATCACCGATCCCCGGTACAAGACAACCCTCTAGCCGACACTCTCGGATCTTACGGGGACACCATCACAGCCTTAGTTCAATTCAACATTCCGGTGTCCGACCCGGACGAACAGCTGGCGCAACCTCCTCCAAGGCTTAATCGTGGAAGGAGATATAGCATGTCCGCTCGAATCGACATTGTAAACGTCGTCCAAGCAAAGATCCTGCATAAAGAAGCGTATTCTATGAAAGTGATCAACATCGCAAGAATCCACTCCGACCGCCGAATGCTTCGCCTCCTAGAAGTAGCCCTCGCCGACTTCTATCATCAAAAACCCCCAAGGACCGGTGGCAACACTAATGGAGGGACATCATCGTGGGAGCACCAAAAACCTCCGCGATCCGGTTTGAAATCGAACCGCATGCAAGCTACTTTCCGGGACTCATGCCAAGGGAAGATTGGCCACCTAAACCAAAGACCACTCCCTCTAGAGCTACAGCCATCCGAGAGTAATGAAGCTCGGTCCAATCCTCGTCGCCTATAGTCTAGCTTCGAGTCTTGTTGTCCGTGTATTCACATCTTTTGTGTCTTTTGACGGCTTTACGCCCGACGATTGTGAATCTTTGATCAACAATGTATGCCTTTCACGCTTTCAATAAAAGGTCCGACCTTCCTAAAAAACCATTTCATTGCATCTTTAACAAATGATGACATTAACTAATCAAAACAGCTTAAATTCATCTATACAAAAGGCAAACACATTAATTAAATAAATGCATCAAGCAAACATTTAAGCATGTTGTCAAACGAGAGAAAACCGGGCCCAAGCCGCCGAGAAGGTTTTAATCACAACGATTTGCAAGATTGCCGAAGAGCCAAAGAGACGCAAGTCCGACGCCATTTCCAAAGACAAGCCGATCTTCCAATACCTCAAGAAGCAGGGAAGCCACCTTCATGAACAAGGAAGGACAACACACGAAGGGGTCAAAACCAAGAGCATCATGGCCCTAAAACGCCTTGCCTCTCACTTCGTCATCCTCGGGGACATGTTATACAAGAAACGCTACCACGGGCCACTCCTACGCCGCATCGCCCAAGAAGAAGCAAACAAGTTCATGAACGAAGTCCACAATGGGGCTTGCGGTCCCCACATGAATGCCGAGCCCCGATGCAAATCATTCTCGGGATGGGCTACTACCGGATCTCCATGGAGGCAGATTGCATCCACTTTGTCCGAAGCCGCGACAAGTGCCAACGGTTCTCCAACCTCAATCATCCGCCGCCCCACGATCTCTACCGCATGACTACACCTCGCCCTTCGCCACTGGGAATTGACGTCATCGGGAAAATCGCTCCGCTGTGCAAAGAATCTGGCCACGAGTTCATCTTAGTAGCCATCGACTACTTCACCAAATGGGTCGAAGCCAAGTCCTACAAGGTACTCACCTCCAAGAAGGTCGCGCATTTCCTCAAGGAAAACATCATATGCCGATACGGCATCCCAAATGAGGTCATATCGTACAACGGCTCACACTTCGAAGGGGAATTCGACTGCATCGCCGGGCCGAATTCAAGATCACACGCCACAAATCTTCTCCCTACCGGCCACAAACAAACGGCGCCGTGGAAGCAAAGAAACAAAACCTCGAACGGATCATCCGAAAATGACCACCCGAGGACGAGATTGGCCCGAGAAGCCGCACCTTGCACTTTGGGGCTACCGCACATCGCCGTAATGCCCACGGGAGAAACCCCATTTGCCCCGACATACGGGATGGAAGCAGCCCTTCCCATCGAGCTAGAAATTCCCTCACTCCGAGTGCCGCTGGAAAATGACATCAACGAAGTCGAATGGCTCGAAGCCGACATGACGAATTGGCTCGCTAGACGAGCGACGACTAAAGGCCATGGAACACGTCCGAGCCTATCAAAGCAGGATGGCTAGAGCTTTCGACAAGAAAGTCAAATCCCGAGACATCGTGGAAGGTGACCTTGTACTCAAAGAAAAGCCTCCCACTCGAACCAACCCACTGGGAAAATGGGAACCCACATGGAGCGGCCCTTTCGTGGTTCAAAAGATCTTCTCCGAGGCGCCATGAAGCTAATGTACCTAGACGGCAATCCCTTCATGAATCCAAATAACGGAAGCAAACTTCGCAGATACTTCGCCCGAAGAAGAACAACTGTGCATCTCTTGGCACTCCATGTAGTGTCGAACTACGTTGCACTCCGAGCCCTCTAGTCCGGGGAACGTAGGCAACCTTAATTGGTCCGGTCTAAAAATACACAAAAAGTCAAAAGTTTGAATGTCAACCAAGACCTCCATCAAGCTCCGCACTTTTCAAGAACACGCCCTGCCAGCCACCTTGACCAAGTCAAACGACGGCGGCAACATCAAAGGACATCCGAGGGTCACTCAAAGATCAAACGACTGACTCATGTCTACTTCCAAGCCAGGGGCTTGTCTTCGCCCTCACTCGCTTCAAAAAAAAAAGAGAGCTCGAGCAAGGGCTCACAAAAAAAAACAATAAATAAAAGAAGCTCAAGCAGAAGCTGCGAAATTGAGGTCAAGAGCCCGACGCCAACAAGAGGCAAGGAAGCTACGGAAAAGACCGTCAAAACGACTTGTCAGGGGAGCATTCAACCTCTCGCCCAAGCACAAAGCCTCAAGAAAGGGGATTGCCGTCTGGCCTGGCCTGCATCGTCTACCCGCAAATGCAAATGTAAAAGTCCAAAGATGGACACCGACAAAGTGCACAACAGAAGCAAAGGCAAACAAAAGATCTTGCGTCTCGACAAAGCTTTAAAAGTAAATCACAAATCACTAACGGTTACAACATTTCTTGATGAGTTCAAGCACGGTCTACTCTCAAGTTCACAACATGCTAAAAGACAAATTTAATACATTTAACTAATAATGTGTTTGCAATGCAATGAATGGATACCTAGGAGGTCATTCCGCGCCATCTCGCGCTTGTCCCCTCGCCATTCTTTCCTTTCTTCCCTCGTCCCCGACGAGTCTTCTTTCGCTCCACGTGAACCAACTCGCGTCTCTCGCTCCGAGATCCGGGGTCCTCCTCAGAGTCAAATAATCCAAGAGCTCTCGTGGCTTCATTCGCCCGTGCTTCGGCTCGGATCTCCTCCCCGCGAGTCCGTAAAAGAGGACCTCTCCCCGTCGCCGGTCAACTCTAGTCTCGTAGTCAAACAAAGCGTCTCCCGTCACATCCAAAGGGTCGACTGTGCTTCGGCACTCCTAAGGCAATAGCTACTACGGCAACCGGTCCCGTAATCGCTACACGCCTCGCTTCTCCAAGACCACCTGGGACTCGCCCAACACGCCGCTCATACCAAAGCCGTATACCGAGTCGTCAACACAACGCTCCCGACGCCTAAGGAGTACCACAGAGGGAAAGCGGAATACTTCCATACCCTCGTACAATACAAGAAGGCACTGAGCCGCCATACAAAGAGGAACTACCTCCGCAGCAGCAAGGTCATCCTGCACCAACAAAGGCTCCCGCTTCATCCCAAACCGCCGGAAACAAGCGACGGAATATAGAAGGAGGACCAAGACAAACCCGGAACTCGACAACGTAGGACCCTTCCCGCAAGATCCTCCCGGTCTCAATCCTCCAAAGCGGAACCCACCAAATGATCCGATGCGTACTAAGCCGTGCCATCCATCTCTCCCAAAGTGACCGATCCATATCCAACACAAGAGGTCAGCGAGCAAAGGACCACGGGCTAAACGACGCCTGAGCCTCGGGCATGGCCTCGAAGTCTCTCTCGCAGCCTACAAGGTGAGTAAAGCGGGGCTTCCCTCTCATAAAACGATCCCCGCCGCGACGGCCGATACCATGAAGAGTCTCCCCAAAGACCAACGGGACAATATCCTCTCCACTCCGCAAAGGCCCTACCACATCTAGCAAAGCGCCATCACAAATGCCAAGGGAACCGACCGTAAAAGCTGTCGCCATCACGCACAAGGCAAATACATCCCAAGAGACGTCACTCATCATCAACCATGAACCGCTCCTAAGGCAGCTCGTAAATGTCGATATGACCCGAATCAAGGATCATGCCCCGCACTTCTTCCAACGAAGTACGAAGAAAGTCTCGCAAGCTTCACGCTCACAAGCAAAGACCACCAACCAAAGGAAGCGAGATGGCCTCCACCTCCGGTCCTCCAATCAAAGCCCGAAAATCTTCAAAAGTGGGCACCATTTCATTGTAGGAGAAACAAGACACGTGCCTCCTAACATCCTGCAACTTCGCGGCAGCCCGCAACAAATCCCAATCAGAACCAACTCCTTAAAAGACCAAACCGAGCAAAGACGAAACCTTACCTCGAAAGCCCGTCTCTCGATGCCTCATACGGCGCCGCATCCACGTTTTCAACCGCTCAAGGAAGTGTGCTTGCCTCTCCCGCGAAAGCCTCGGCAAAATTCTAGGGACATACGAAGAATCCATGGCAAAAATGGAGGTTCCTAGAGAAAATGGGGAAGAAAGCTCGAAAATGGCCGCAAATGGGGAAATGAGGAAGAACTGTGCACCGGAAAGCATTTATGTCCTTCCCAAAGCAAGGTTGGTCCGTACGACCTCTTTGCATGCTAAGTATGTCCGTACGGACCTCCTTGCAAACGTAACCCATTTCCCGTAAAACAAGATAAAACCACCGTCCTCAAGAAACCTTGCTCCAAATGGGCCCAAACACCGGCCAAAGCCATTTCCGCAAACCAACACTACCCACAAACGCACTCTCACCACGTGGCATGTACAAAAATAAAAATAATAATAGCAACAATTTCTAGGACAATTCCCGGAATCACAAAAATAAATGACATTACATCTTAAAATAAAATACCGTTTGCCATGCAAATACATGTGTTTTATTACTGTGTACCCAAAATGTCTCGTTGCTAAACAAAAAAAAAAAAAAAGAGAGAGGGATATGAAAAGAGGGAAAGCAAATGAATACTACTCGTAATCCTCATCATCATCCTCCTCGCCAAGATCCTCCAAAGAAAAGTCGGGCATCCCAAATAACTCGCCCGTCACATCCTCATCATCTAATACCGAGCACCCGCCCGAGGCTCCCACGAGAAGTACTCAAGGATCAAATCCGGCGAAAGGATCAAAGAAAGAAGGCTCGAGGAACCCTCACCCCGTGCGCCGTGGCGGAGGCAACGAACCGATAAAAGGGCCGCTCCTCGAAGGCCCCGCAGCCTCCCGAAGACGCCCCGCATCCATGCTATGCCGCCTTCTCAAAGGCCCCTCCCGCCGCGGCTCCGCCGGCTCTAGGCGGAGGAACGTCCACGTAATGCCTCGAAGGCATAGGCTCGTACGCCGGCACACGACGCGAAGACCGACAGACACCTTCGACGCCATCTTCTTAGCGAAGGAGCGCATCGCCACGTAACGGCGAGTCAAGCATATCGTAGGCTCTCCCGGGACTCCGCACCAACAAGAAGCCAAGGAAACGCTCATCAAATGCGCTTATACTCAACAACAAAAAGAGAAAAACGCAGTAAAAGATGCCAAGATGGAAAAGAGTCGCACACTCACCGATCTGTTTGGGTCCACTCTATATGCAAAGCAGAGCTCGCTCCGGAACGGGTATGCATACACCTCCTCCTCGATCCGTCCCCGCGGACGTACGTGAAATCCGGTCCCGCATCGGAACCTCTCGGGAGCTCGCGGCCGCCTCTCTCTCCCGCGCCAGCACTGGGCGTCCTCGCCTTCCTCCTCACGAAGGCCCCGTACTCCTCGCCGTATAAAATGAACTCTCGGCGCGACACCGCCAAGGTACCTCTCGAAGTCAAGCACGTCCATGTCCCGGAGTCAAGCATCCCAAAGGGAGGGTCCCTGAGCCACGGGAAGCACACCGGGCCATGCCGCGTAAGACTCGCTCCCCTGTGCACATGGCGTCACAAGTCAAGCCTCGCAAAGCATCTTCCGCCGCGCCGTCACCTCGGGAGCCCCCTCGAACTCATCTCCTCATACCGAGTCCACGGGAATGTAACGAACCCCTCACGGCTATCCCGCTCCAAACGCTCCCGCACATCCCCGTAGGCGATGGTGAGCTTCCCCCGGGTCCTCCTCTTCCTCGCCGTACGAGCCCATCCCAAAGATAGCAGGTACGCAAAGCAATGCTCCCTGTGATCTCTATCCCACGGGAAGCACCGGAAAACCTCATAAAACCACACCCGTGACAAAAACAGAGAAGGCTCAAGCAAAAGACAACGGAGAAAAGACAAGTTGCTAAATCAAAAACAAAGAATAAACTCATACCTCCAAAGCAAAGTCAAAGCAAAGCCAACGAACCGGCGCCACCCTCTCGCTAAACCGGTCCAAGGAGAAGTAGAGCTCACCCAAGCTCGCTCGCCCCAAGCAATGTCGCTGCACTTATCCAGATCGGGCCAAGCTCTCCAACAGAGCAAAGTGGAGCCGCGGTCGCGTGGTTCGAGAACAAAGTCTCTGACAGGTGCATACCACAAGAAGGAGCGCGCCAACCGCTCCGCCACCTGGCCGGTACCCTGATGTAGGCTCCCAATATCGGCCGTGATCCTCATCTCTACGTCGCCAGACAAAGATCCCTGTGCCCTCGCGAGGACGAGGCTCAAAGCCCAAGCGGCTCGACGGCCAACACATCATCGTAGATCATGTCTCTCCATTTCACAAAGCTCTTTCAAGGAGAGCCGTGTAATAGCAAGAAATCAGCTGGCGCCACCGTCACCTCGCCCCCACTGTGGAAGGTGCGGGTGGTATCCCACCAATACTCGGATAAACCGTGAAGACACTCTTGTTCTTCCTCGTGTCTGACACTCCACTGTTCTCAACGAACACACCTTGGCCGGAAGCATAAACCGGCCTCCGGGACTCGGCCTACCGCCCACGGAAATATCGTGCATCATTGCCGCCATAGCTCCACAACAGCCTCGAGCGATCCCCGAAGTCTTCATCCTCTTGGCCTTCCCGGCCATAAGCTCCCAAGCATCCCGCAGTAAACACAAGAAAGGGAATCAAACGGGAACAGATTTCTTACCTCCCAACGTTCATGGAGCGACGATTATGCACCTCCTGATTCGGATACAAAACATCCGGGTTCTTCGAAGATGGAACGAACGAAGTCCAATTCCTTTGAAGCTCCATTCGCTCAACCACCTCTTGTTGCGTTGACGACGACTCCTTCGAGATCCTTCACCATGGCAAGAAATTCAAGCAAAAATTTTTTTGATTTTGGTTAACAATGGAGGAATTTTCTCTCTCTCTCTCGCCCGGTTCACGAAAGCTGGAAAATGAGGAAGAAGGAATGGGGAAGGGCTCGGTCATTTAAAGCCCGGTCAAACCCGGGAACCGTAAAAACAAGGTGGTCCGTGCGGACCTCTTTTTGCAACTGTTAGTCCGCACGGACCTCTTTTGCAAGGGGTGGCCAAATTACTTTCACCTTACTTATAATCTTTGCCCCCGTCGTCCAAGGCCTTTTCCAAGAATCCAAGTGCAGAATGGTCCCTAACCCTTCAAATCAATCCCCGGCCGTCAGCGTAAGACCGGTCCTCGCCCACTCCAACGGCAATTCAACCACCGGCCGTCATCGTAAGACCGGTCCTCGCCCACTTCAACGGCAAATCAACCACCGGCCGTCAGCGTAAGACCGGTCCTCGCCCACTCCAACGGCAATTCAACCACCGGCCATCAGCGTAAGACCGGTCTCGCCCACTTAAACGGGCAATTCAACCACCAGCCATCGGCGTAAGACCGGTCCTCGCCACTTCAACGGCAAATCAACCACCTGGCCATCGCCGTAAGACCGGTCCTCGCCACTTAACGGCAAATCAACCACCGGCCATCATCGTAAGACCGGTCTCGCCCACTTCAACGGCAATTCCAACCACGGCCGTCATCGTAAGACCGGTCCTCGCCCACTTCAACGGCAATCCAATCCCGGCCGTTGCGTAAGACCGGACTCGCCCACTTCAACGGCAATTCAATCTCGGCGCTGTCGGCGTAAGACCGGTCTCGCCTACTCAACGGCAATTGAACCACCGGCCGTCATCGTAAGACCGGTCCTCGCCACTTCAACGGCAAATCAACCACCGGCCACGCGTAAGACAGGTCCTCGCCCACTTCGGCAAATCAACCACCGGCCATCAGCACCGGTCCTCGCCCACTTCAACGGCAAATCAACCACGGCCATCGGCGTAAGACCGGTCTCGCCCACTTCAACGGCAAATCAACCACCGGCCGTCGGCGTAAGACCGGTCCTCGCCACTTCAACGGCAAATCAACCACCTGGCCGTCATCGTAAGACCGGTCCTCGCCCACTTCAACGGCAAATTCAACCACCGGCCATCGGGCCGTAAGACCGGTCCTCGCCCACTTCAACGGCAAATCAACCACGGCCATCGCCGTAAGACCGGTCCTCGCCACTTCAACGGCAAATCAACCACGGCCATCATCGTAAGACCGGTCCTCGCCACTTAACGGTAATTCAACCACGGCCATCGGCGTAAGACCGGTCCTCGCCACTTCAACGGCAAATCAACCACCGGCCATCGCCGTAAGACCGGTCCTCGCCCACTTCAACGGCAAATCAACCACCGGCCATCTGCGTAAGACCGGGTCCTCGCCACTTCAACGGCAAATCAACCACGGCCATCGTCGTAAGACCGGTCCTCGCCACTTCAACGGCAAATCAACCACTGGCCGCTGCTAAGGCAAATCCGACCTCTGTGACCGGACTCGCCTACTTCAACGGCAAATCAACCACGCGGCCATCAGCGTAAGACCGGTCCTCGCCACTCCAACGGCAATTCAAGAAGCTCAACGGTAATTCAAGAAGGAGCCAACACCTCCCAAGATCACGAATATCAAGGCACAAGACGCCTCCAAACGCCAACCACTGCCTCAAAAGAGGTCCGAAGTCATCTTTCCCAATGAAAAGGGCCTCACAAGGTCATGCATCCTCAGCACTCAAGCACCGGGTAAATGGGACAGTGAAGCCCGACTTCGCCCACTTCAACGGCCAGCCGCAAGGCAAGCACCGGCCATCAAAGTAAGCCCGAGCCTCCTCCAACAAGTCAAAGGAAGTCGCAAGCAAGACCGCATATCCTCAAAGACCGACCATCATCCTTGCCCACTAACGGCAAAACAACAAGCACGCGAAGGAGCCAACACCTCCGAGTACAAGTCCCAAGGCACGAAGCGCTCCCAAAACGCCAAACGGTGAAGCAATCATCGGCCATCATCTCTGCCCACTTCAACGGCGGCAAGCACCGGCAGTCATCGTAAGTCCGAATTTTCTACATCAACATGCAAAAAAAAAACGCAAAATGACATCTACGCCTCGACTCACAAGGCGTGCCACGCTCCACACTCCGCAGCCAGACGACACCAAAGTCCTCCAACAGTGATGGCACCAACCGCCGCCGGGAGATGACAATTCAAAAGTCCTCCGCCGTGGCACCAACCGCACCGAAGACGATTCAAGTCCTCACACCATTCTCCTGCTCACAAGGCTCCTAAACCACCCGATTAGGAAAATCGTAAAACTTCCATCCCAGACGCCACCACGTCCTTATCACCGACCTATACGGCCACCCAGGACGCCACCACGTCTTATCACCGACCTATACGGGCCACCCAGACGCCACCACGCTCCTTATCACCGACCTATACGGTCACCCAGACGCCACCACGTCCTTATCACCGACCTATACGGCCACCTGTGACGCCACCACGCTCCTTATCACCGACCTATACGGCCACCAGACGCCACCACGTCCTTATCACCGACCTATACGGCCACCAGTGACGCCACCATCGCCCTTATCACCGACCTATACGTCTACCCAGACGCCACCACGCTCTTATCACCGACCTATACGGCCACCCAGACGCCACCACGCTCCTTATCACCGACCTATACGGCCACCCAGACGCCACCACGCCCTTATCACCGACCTATACGGCCACCAGACGCCACCACGCCCTTATCACCGACCTATACGGCCACCCGTGACGCCACCACGCCCTTATCACCGACCTATACGGCTACCTGCAGACGCCACCACGCTCCTATCACCGACCTATACGGTCACCCAGACGCCACCACGCCTCTTATCACCGATTTATACGGTTACCCAGACGCCACCACGCCCTTATCACTCGACCTATACGTGGCCACCAGACGCCACCACGCCCTTATCACCGACCTATACGGCCACCTGTGACGCCACCACGCCCTTATCACCGACCTATATTTGGCCACCTGCGACGCCACCACGCCCTTATCACCGACCTATACGGCCACCTGTGACGCCACCACGCCCTTACCACCAACCTATACGGCCACCAAAGACGCCACCACGCCCTTATCACCGACTCCATGCGGTCACCTGTGGCGCCACCACGTCCCTATCACCGACTCTACGCGTGGCCACCAGTGACGCCACCACGCTCCTTATCACCGACCTATACGGCCACCCAGACGCCACCACGCCCTTATCACCGACCTATGCGGTCACCAGACACCACCACGCCCTCACCACCGACCTCGGCGGTGGCCACACAACACCCCAGTGGCACCACCACGCCCGCATTCACGTAACACTCACCCCACACCCGAACTACGACCAGTGCTTGATTCCCGCCAGGATACGTAGGAATCCTATCACGTGGTCCAAATTCTATCGACCTAAACAAGCCACCCAAAAGGACACCACCACGTCCTCACTTTGACCCTCACGGCCACTTCCTCTCCCAAAGCGCGATCCATTAGGACCCTTATCTTATCTACACCCCACTTCTTTCATAAGTGACGCTGTCGAGGGGCTTCGTAAGTACTCCCAACTGATCACTCCCTTTCAAACACCCGGAAACACCGTAGACTCATCCACGCTAGCCTCAGTGGACCTCTCACTCAAAACCCTCTCAAAACCCTCTCGAACCCCCCAAACAAACCAAGGGAGGAGCCTTTCTCGGGATAAAAAGGGACAAAAGGACCTTTTGGGAATTTTCAGAAATCGTAAAAGCAATTAAGGTCCGTACGGACCTCTTTGTTTCAATGATTACTAAATCCCCTTAAAGTCCACCATATTCCCTCAAATCCCGGAAGAAATGATGACTTCCATGCAGAGTTGGTCCGCATTTTATTCTTCAGATGCAAGATGGTCCGTACGGACCTTATTGCACGGGGACATCATCATTCCGTAATATTCTCCATCATTGCGCATTCCCTCAAATCGAGGAAATCCAAAATTCTCGATAACCAAGAAGGTCCGTACGGACCTCTTTGCTCCGAAATTTTTACTATAAATAGAGGGCTCCTCCCTCCTCATTTTCACACACCTCCCACTTCTCTTCCTCCCTAAGCCTTCTCGGCTCCCCTTCTAAGACCTTTCGAGGCATTCCCGCCCCTTCGGATCCTTCCGAGGCCTTCCGAGCCCCCTCGAGGTGCTCCGAAGCCTCCCGAGCGCTCCCGAGACGCTCCCGCGCGCCCCGAGGCACTCTCGAGGTACTCGAGGCCCCTCGTGGTACTCCGAGGCCTTGCCTCGGTCTTTCCCACACTGTCCCGCTCTTTCCGAGTCAAACCGGCGATCCCAAACCTTGCCGAACCTCTCGCCCGAATCCAACCAACGATTCCAACGCACGCCGAACCTCTCGCCCGATCGATCCCGATGATCCCCACGCACGCCGAATCCTTCGCCCAAACGCAGCCTACGCCTCAACTCACGCCGAAACTCGTCCGCGGACAACCGGCATCCCCGAAGCAATCCGAACGCTACTCCGACCTCAAACACTATTCCCTCGCGGAAGATGTATACCGAACCAACATTTGCAAGGCTTCCTTCCTATTCTATTTCAATACATTTCAATACAATGTAGACATCCGATACGCATGCATTTTTAAAAGCACACACACACACACAACTTTTTAAAGGATATTAGGTATCCGAAAGACTCGTTTTACGAGGCGACTCGGTGAGCTCTAATATTCTAATATTCTCTTCCCGAGGAGTCATCTGACCTCCGAACTCAAAATCTCATCACACAAAAACAGTTTAAAATTTATCTTTAAACTGATGCCCTTTTTCAATGTTTTGGGCTTAATAAAAACGGCGTGGCGACTCTACAAAATGCGAAAGCAAAACGGCGAGACACCTCCAACGCGAAAGATGCCAGATGCCGGGGCCGCGAGGCCTTTCGGATCCGGATAATTTCAAAAATGTAGTTCATTCTTCTTCTTGTCTTAAGATCCAAGAAGATCACCATGGAAGTCCATCTCCATGGATGATCTTCTACAAGGATCAACATTTTCTTTAATGTGTTCTTTTTTTCTTGCAAATGCATTCTTAAAACCCTAAAAACCATTTTCAAGCATCAAATCTCATTTTCAAAGGATAAAATTCCCCTTCCCAAGCAAATGAAGTGCTTAGTCCTAATGTACCCCAAGGATGGTTTGGTATAGTTGATTCACCACTAAAATGTCAAGTGATCACTAACCAAAACCTAGGGAAATGGGGACAAGCATGGATGCAAAACCCCCCTTAAAATCATATTTTCTTTCTTGAGAAGTTGCTGTCCAGTAGCAATTTCCTCAGACCTCAGTCCATGGTCTAATTTTTTGGACACAGATAAATGTGGAATTTGGTGTTGACTACAAAACACTTTTTGTAGCCAACATCCAGATCTTTCCATACATATTTTTACTTTATTTTTTGGGTGAGTAAAACTCCTCTTTTCAAATTTTCTTTAAGAGGCTAGTTCATCAGCTTCTGGGAATCCAGATCTCATATCTGAGGTTTCCAGAAGGTTTTGACCCCTCAAATCTTCTCCAAAATGGAAAATTCCTTCTCACAAATCTTATTTAAGGTGTATGGAACAACTTTCATTCTCTGAGTTTATCCAGATTATGAAGTTTTAAGACCCTTGAATCCATTTCAAAATCAAAGGTCCACTGCCTTTTTCATTCTGGCAGAAGTGGCTCTCAACTTCAAAAGGTCTTTTGAGTATCAAATCTCAATCCAAAAATCTTTCAAAAAATCATGGGATCAGTTTAAAGTCTTAAAAAGATATCCCAAATTTTACTTTTCTGAGTTTCAAATTATTTTGGCCAAAATACACACACACACACACACAAATGATTTTCAGCTTGGAAGACTCGTTTTACGAGGCATTCCGGGTGCACACTAACGTCCTTCCCGGCGTGTAACATGACCTCCGAACCCAAATTTCTGATCTCGGGCATTTTTCAAAGTTTTGGCCCTTAAAACAAAAATGGCGTGGCGACTCCGTTCTTTTTCCCGGGTTTTATTTGGTTTTTTTCAAAGAAACGCGAAAAATCGAATTTTTTCCCGCGAAATGGCGACACATCATCACAGTGGCGACTCCACTGGGGACGAAGCTTTTTTTAAAAAAAAAATGGTATTTGGTATATTGGTGGAAACCATTAAACTTCCCGTTACCGCCTCCTAACACGAGTCGGGGATAAATTTTGGTCTAACAATCCCACGTACCGGTATCACCGTTTTCAAAAAAAAGAGCTTTTGAGGGTCAAGCTTCCGTCTCGGCTTTGAAAATCATTTTTGTGTGTGTGTTGATTTTTGCACAAGTTTTCGTGTTGTTTTGGCCGCCTCGGAGAAAGTCAAAATTTTGACTGTCGGAATAACGTCCCTAACTGTCGGAATTTTCGTGCTTATGTGTTCATTAAATTTCAAAAAAAAAGGGGTTTTCAAAAAAAAAAAAAAGAAAATTTTCAAAAAAAAAATCATGCATCATATTTTTAAGACACATAAAAAAAAAAATTCCTATTTTACTCAGAAAAAGAATATAGACTGCTTGCACACTACGCGCACGTGACCGTACACTGCACACTACGTCCCTAACCCGGAGAAATCCTTGTCGCGGTCCGTTTGGTCTTATTACGCCTCTCGGATGAGCACAGGACTACCCAAACATCCCATGGAGCCTCGTGTCGACCATGCACTTGTCCGTGACACACTTTGTCCGAGACCCGTTGGTTTTAGTCCGGTCCGTGTCATGCCCCGTCTCGTGTATAGACCTTTCCTTTCAAGCCTTTGTCGGCATACCGACTCAATATCTTTCGGGACCCTAACCGCCGAAGTTCTCGCCGGTTTTCCGCCGCAGACTTTGACCAAGATATTGACCGGCGCCTTGACTTCGGCTCCGATCGGCACACAAATTATACACCGACTCCCAAAGCATTGACACCGAGTCATCAAGGATTAATGATTATTCCATGCATAATTACGCTTAACCGACGACGTGTCAAGATCAATTGTGGACGCTTATCACCCAAATCATGCCGACTTTTCGTCGAGCCCTGGACACGATCTTAACTTTCGACGTCGCTTTGTCCGTAATTTGCATCGAATGCTCGTTAAGACTCCGATTACCGCCGACTTTAGGATCGCTTCTTTTCTTTCGGTCGGGCTTGCTGGGACCCGCTGCC